>OMPJ01039448.1:0-49862 GCA_900312935.1 Carapus acus | reverse complement strand
GACATATATATATACTGTATGTGTGTGTGTGCGTGAGTGCGTGTGTGTGTGTGTGTGTGTGTGAGTGTGTGTGTGTGTCCCAGATGAAAGACAAATGTCTGAAGTACATTTTTTTGTATTAAAGTCATTTTCATATCTCATGTCAATGCAAAGTTATTTGCAATACAATGGAGAGTGTGCGCTTGTGACAACTTACCCCATCAGGGTATGTTGTCACACTATACGGTCGCAAAATGTCACACTGGAATTTCTAACAAATAAAACCAGGACAATACAATTGTTTTCGTTCTTATTTTACCTGGAAATGAACACTGAAGTCAGGCATTGAAAGTAGTTACCATTACATTCGAAAAAGTCAATGAGTATTGCCATTGACCAAATTTTTACTGTTAGTGTGCAAATACAGTACACTGAAGTGAAGTCCTTGGGAACTGCAATATTTCTCTTTAGTCATGTTTTCATTGATTTTGGGAAATTTCTCAATATTTTGAGAATTTCAATTGGGGTCAAAAATGACCCCACTCGTGGAAGAGTGTAGGTTTTGGTAGGTTGTTCATCCAAGTCCTTTGCGGTACACCTGGTTGATTTATTAGCTAGAGTCACCTGCCTCATTGCCCTCAGCGTCACGTCAGGTGCTGCACTGCCATGTTCTGTTTTACTGTTGTAATTCCTGACCATATCTTCTCTCTTTCCCCTCTCCCATAAATCACTTTTCAAAACAGCTAATTCCATTCAATTTGATTTGCAGAGCGCCAAACCACAAGAGAAGGTATCTATGTGCGCTTTAAAAGATAGAGCAGGGAAAGACACCAAAGTCTATAACATATACATACAGAGACACAGCAGTTCCCCCCATTTGCAAGCATTTGGTGACAGTGGCAAGCAAAAGCTCCCCATCAGTGGGAAGAAACATTGGGGAGACGAGGCTGCAGGTGGGCAGCCATCTGCCTTGGGCAGAGGGAGAGACAGGGGCAGACACAGGCATAAAGATGCACAGCAGTAATCAATGATAGTGGCTAAATTACAACTGAATTTAGCATGTGTAAAGTGTACACAATGACTTCAGGAAGGAAGCTAAGTTAGTAACATGCATTGGTGATACGTGAATGTATACGTGAGTGAGAGAGGAAGAGGGGAGAGAGGTGGTGGAAAAGAGAGAAAAGCTCAGTGCATCATGAGAAATCCCCCATCTATCTGTTTTTATGGCAGCATAACTGTAGCTTTAACTACAAGCTGAATTGAAAAGGAAAGTTTTTAAGCCTAGTCTGAAAATTAATGAGAGTGTCGGCCCTCGGGCAACATTTCGAAAGTGGTTTCATAGCAGAGGAGACTGAAACTTGAAGGCTGTTTACCCCCATTCTATTCTTCTATTCTAAATTCTAGGAGTCACAAGTAAACCTGCATTCTGGGCTCGCAGGGTTCTAGCTGGATGATAGGGCACCATGAGCTCTTTAAGATCTGATGGTGCCTGATAACTGACTGACTTGCGGTTTAGGCAAAGAGTTCTAAATTCTGTTCTCAATTTCAATGACAGCCGGTGCAGAAAGGCTAACACAGGAAATATGGTCTATTTTCTTACCTCCTATCAATATACTGTACGTGCTGAAGCACGTAACAATATCTAAATGATGGGCTAGTGCAGAATCTCGCACTTCATTTGTAGAACCAAACTAACTGACGTAACACACTGTCATAGCAAACCATATTCCATTGTCACAGCTTCATTTTGTGAAACTGTATTCATGACAATGAAGCCAAAGTTTGAAGTCTCCACAATAGAATGTTTGTGGAGACTACATTTGATGTACAGATCTAAGTATGAAAATTAAACATTCCTCCAAGGTAATGATTATGGATTGAAAAGTCAAGTGGTCATGTCACAGATAGATGTACAGTAGAATGAACAGGAGTAATAATTGTCACTTCAATACACATTAATTTCCATTTATTCCAGAGCTCAATCAGAAGTATGCTATGTTGTCAGTAACTCCTCTGCAGTTAGATATGCACAACCAATATATAACATTTCAGCAAGACACTTGAACGAGTTAACAAATAACCGGGCTAACGCTAAACACCACAGTACCTAATTCTCAAGCTGAAAAGTCGAGTCATTCAACCAGCTGGATTACTGTAACGTATTAAACCAATTTGTACGAATTATTTTATGGCTCTGAAATGCCTCTTTCAACTTGGACAACTCTGATTGATCAAACACAAGTAAATGGCCATAGTCTGACATGTATTACTGGCTGTATTTTTGTAATGTGACCTGATCTTTCATTAACTTCTATGCCACTGTACTTTTGCTCCCACTCACAAACAAGACAACATACAAATACATACATACCTTATATACCATGGCATATAAGTCAAATACATACATACCTCCAACATACAAATACATGCACATGTGCAGTAATTATTGGATTGGAGCTGTGAAACTCTGATTTTGATTCAAAAAAATATTGAATCTTGATAACTATAAAATGGAGGTCCATTTTCTTATCTGCACAGCATGAAAATGCACTATGTTGCATATCACGGCAGTGTAGGATTGAACTCACTCCACAGCAGCTACAGCAAGCAGGAAGTCTTTCCTCCATCTCTCATGCAATATCATTACTGCAACAATAGACGCACGGCTCTTACAGGCAGACAAAATAGCATGCATGAAGCAATTTCTGCCTCTATTTTGTCGAAACACAATTACTACAAAATGTGTTAGATTTACATAGTTGGAATATGTTGTGTAATTTAATATGCGTAAATTACATTGTAATCTCAATGCAGTGATGGTGCATTATGTTTGCTAGTGTATTACATTTATGATGGTTATTTATGTTAATTGTACTACTTATCCAGTCTTTTCAGTGTGACAGTGTGAACATATGTGCCCATAGTATTATATTAGACATTATATAGACAAGTGCTCGAACAAGAAGATGAAGTTTGTCAGCATGGATATTTCACTTAGTACTCTTTACAACAGACCTCACTGCTACATGAATGAAAGTTTAAAAGGTCAAACTTTCCCTAACAGTCAGCTATTCTCAAGCCATGGGTGGTGACCCTGGGATGGTTCACAAGCCTATTTCTGGTTGGAACTCACATAAGCAGGCTGCTAGTCAGCACATAGCAGATCCCCCTATTTAAACTGAGGAACTGAAAATAAAACGAAAATGAAATAAAAATGGATCTCTTCTGCTTTCAGTAACCAAAGTGTTAAATCAAACAGCTGATTAAAACTTCAATCAGGAAAGTAAATTAAAAGGTTTGGATGAAAAAAAAATCTTAATCTTTGGTATGTTAAATCTTTAATTAGCATAGTTTGAAAATAGTGAACCAACAGGGTCGATGAAAGTTTCAACTGTATCTGTATCTCAGAATACAGATCTAATGTCCAAGTGTCCCTGAGCATGTCACCGAGTTCACTATCTATCTATCTATCTATCTATCTATCTATCTATCTATCTATCTATCTATCTATCTATCTATCTCTATCTATCTATCTATCTATCTATCTATCTATCTATCTATCTATCTATCTATGATATCATTCAAACCCATCAATTAAACACACACTTACCCACAGACCTCTGAAGGCAATTTTTACTTTTATCGTAATCATTCTTTCTACACTAGTGATTTACATCGGTAAATGTGACCTGATAAAATGTGTTAGTGTATTATTCACGGACCACGCTTCATAGACAAAACACAATTTTGGTTGGAGGCTGGCATGCATGTCACTGCTCATCTGCTCTCATTGGTAGACATGTTGCTTTCTTTCTTACACTTTCTTCTTCCTCTGCACCATGTCAGTCTCTTAACCGTACACGCATGCATAGACATCCAAGTACTCACACGCTGTCAGGCAGAAATGCACACACAACCACTTACAATAAAAAAAATACTTTATTGTTAACCTGTTACTGTAAAACAGGTTGTGTTGTAAAGTTACCTGTCATCATGCTTGTTCCACTGTGCCATTTACAAGCCAGACACAATTCTCTCAGCTGTTTCACACAGCTGAACTACAATTAATCTCACACACATTAATGTAAGCCACATCTACCCCCTCATATATGCCCTCATTCCTTTCAGTGAATGAATTCAGTGAATATGAATATCAGTATAACATGACATTCCCTACTGTAATCACAAAACAATAATAGCCAAGAGAGGACCTCTGTCTTAATTCACCATGATATGGAATACAAAAGGTAATTTAATAAAACATTAGAAACAGCAGAAAACATACAAAAAACATTGAGGATGGGGGATCAGCATGATCTTCAATTGACAGAATGAGGCAAAAAGTGGCTATTTTGTTATTATTTTTTTAATCACATTTTTATTTATATAGGTTTTAAAATGACAAGACCCTCAAGAAATGTGCTCATTATTCATGAAGTTTAGGTAAGTGTGGATGAAGTCGGACCTACTCTAATTCAATGGTCAGTATTGTGTGCAGTGCAAGTAGAGAGTAAGCTTGCAGGAAGGCGGCGAAGATGGGCGCTGAACTCAGCTTACAACCCAAAAATATGGCAGAAAAAAGAAAGCAAACTCAACACTTTCACAACGAATTGGAGGGGCAGCTCTTTTGTACAACTGTGAAAGAAACCTGCATGTGTCTCACTTGCAGAATGACTGTGGTGACGTCACTAAGGGCAAAAAACCCTGTGGGTCCAAGGCAGCTTTGGGTAAGCAACAGTTTTTTTCTCACAAGGTTGGTGAAAAAGTCACAAAAAGCAACCGAAGCCTGGTTTAGAGCTACACATTTTCTGATTGCTGAAGTTGATTGTGCCTTATCGTCCAACCTGAGCTCTGCGATCCTAAAATGCAGGGATACTGGTGGTTCCTAAAATCAGTACAGTATTTTCTGCACTATAAGGCGCACTGGATTATAAGGCGCACCTTCAATGAATGGCCTATTTTAAACCTTTGTCCATATACAAGGCGCACCGTGTTATAAGCTCATAGAATAGACGCTACAGTAGAGGCGGGGGTTACGTTATGCATCTATTAGATGAAACTGCGCTAAAGGGAATGTCAACAAAACAGTCAGATAGGTCAGTCAAACTTTATAAATAGATTACAAACTAGCGTTCCGACAACTCCGTTCACTCCCAAAATGAATAAACAGCTGTTTGATTATTTTCAATAAACACGTAAAACACAGCCCGATACTGTTCAGGCAAATCGTACATTAGTGCAATCACAATACAGTAACACTCGATATAGTGCAAAGCAATAACAATATATCAATAACTCAACGTTTCTCAAATGTTAATGTCACACAACACAACACAAAATAAACAATAAGTTTATAATAAGTTATTCCTCATCCGCAAAGCCCTCGAATTCTCCCTCTTCGGTGTCCGATGTAAACAGTTAGGCGAATACGGCATCCCACATGCCCGGCTCCGTCTCGTTGAAGTCGTCATTCATCTAGTCAGTGTCGCTGCTGTTGTCCAGCAGTTCAGTGACAATTCCTGCCTTCCTGAAAGCTCGGACCTCAGTTGAGACGAATACATCGGCCCAGGCATTTACGATCCACTGGCAGATAGTGGCGTATGTCCGGCGCTGTCTCCCTGTCTTGGTGAACGTGTGTTCGCCTTCCGTTATCCACTGTTCCCACGCAGTTCTGACACTCCTACTTGCTTCTCTTTGTTCAACAAACCACCGTTCGAGTTTGTCCCCCAACGGTATCCATTTCGCTTTGTTCCCTCGGAAACTCTGTCTTGTTTTCTTTACCTGGCGCTGGTCATCTTGTCGCTTCCTCCACTTCCACACCATTGATTTGTTTATATTAGATTCTCTTGCAGATGCTCTATTACCGTGTTCTTCTGCGTGACTCATCGCCTTGAGTTTAAACTCTGCGTTGTAAGCATGTCTCTTAGTAGGAGCCATTTCGGGGTCTTTACACAAATACACAAATGGAAATCGAACGGCGCGCCTCGCATAGCCATACAGTATATCCCAGCACACACCGCGCGCTTCTTCTGCTACGGGGGAAAATAAAGTCGGCGGCGGCTTACCGTAGGTGCAAGACCTGTTGTGGCTCAATATTGGTCCACATATAAAGCGCACCGCATTACAAGGCGCACTGTCGGCTTTTGAGAAAATTTGAGGTTTTTAGGTGCGCCTTATGGTGCGGAAAATACGGTAATAGTGGAATAGGGGGCAGGGCCTTAAGCCATCAGGCTACTGTCCAGTAGAACCATCTTCCAGCCTCAGTTGGGGGGGATACACTCACTATTTTTAAGAGTGGGCTAAAAACTTTCCTTTTCGATTAAGCTTGTAGATAGACAAAACTATGCGGTCACAATTAGACGACACACTGAACTTGTCTCTCCCCCTCTTCCTCGATCTCCTCTCTGCCTCACTTGCATCCAACCCTTATTAACTACATCCCTATCTCGTAAATGCATGTTACTTATTGGGGGTCTGCCCCACAATTTTGTCTTTTGCATAATTAACCTGCAGCCGGCAGCTAGAACACCACCAGTGATAATGGACCTCCAAACATCTGGGTCCTGCTCCTTCTGCTGTGCATCCCTACCAACACCTCTATTTCCTCTCTTATCAGTACAGTTTAACACATCTCACAGTCGCTGTCTTTTTTTGGAAATGAGACAGCAGAAGTTTGGTAAACTTATGAGCTTGTTTTTCTATGTTTTAGATATCTGAAAAATTGTTACATTTATTCTATTCTACAGTTTGTTGTCCATGCTTTATGTCGCTGAGTAACCGTCAATGTGTTAGTGTGCTGTTAACCTATTCAGCCTGTTTTCCTCTATTCTGTTGTTGTTATTGTAACTTGTCTCTCAAGATGAAATGGTTGTTGGTCTCGGATTTTGTACACTTAAGTTCCCCCATAAATGTGACTTGTAATGTGGTGCAGTTAATGTTAGAGATGTCCGCTAATATCGGCCCACCGATATTATCGACCCATTATTGGCATAAAAATGTAAAATCGGTATCAGATTTTTTTGCTTTAAAACGGATAAATTAAAAACTGATAAGAATAGAATAATGCTTTCATTACAACGAAATAGTGCCTATGCGCTCCTGAAGCGTTAACCGGCGCACATATCGGTATCGGCTGTTATCGGTATCGATAAATTGAGGGTTTGACAATATTGGAAATTTTATTGCATTGTATTGTATTCTATTCTATCTTACGTGTCTGAATTTAACAGTCCAAAGTCAGTGTGATGTTGGAACAACGTTGTATTCAACATTCGATTATAATTGGATTATCGGCAAAAAAGCCAATATCGGACATCCCTAGTTAATATATCTTTTTTTTTTTCCTCCATTGTTATGTATTCTGGCTAGTGCGATATGTACTCCGGAAAGGATATGTTGCCCAGAAAATGCGGGACTCAAGGTTATTCTATTTACTCCACATGCCACTACTCCCAAACTATACATCATCGTTTAACTGCCATCTATCCCACCTTTCATTTGGCTGTCTCTGCATCTCCACCCGTCCACCTGCCCTACTCTCATTTGTACATGTGTGCTCACTTGATCCAGCTGGCTGTCATTCTTCAGTGTGTTGTGCAACCTTACACTTCTCCAGGTTCTGTTACACCTCTCCGCCACCGTCACCACACATAACATCATCATCAGCAAACATTATTGTCCTCAGGGTGCCATGCCTGACATCATCTGTCAACATGTCCATCACCAGTAAGGACGTGAGGGGGCTGAGTGCAGATCCCTGATGTAGCCCGAGACAAAACCCACCCCCCCCTACCCTGGAGCCATTTGTTTGTCCGACCACCTTACCCACCATTATTTCAGGTCTCAACCACTCCAGACCTCCTTTTTTTCCCATCATTTGACTTGGGATCATGTTTATATTCTCTAGGTAGTTTTCTACATTGACCACAACATGCATGCATGCAACATGCCCAACATTCACAGCATTACTTTTCTAAATACTATTTTCTCTCTGTGTGCTGTATTCTGCAGACCATATGGCCTATCGCATTATAAAGTGCAATATCAATAAATGGGTCTATTTTCATGCGTAAAACGCATAGGGTTGTAGCGCTTGCTACGGTGTAGATGAAGCGAAACGAAACAGTCAGGTTAGTTGAACTTTTTTCAACTCATTCACAATGACTCAGAATATTGTTGTTTGGAAGGAAAATGAGCTGAGACTTGTATTTTACTCTTTGAATCGTGCTGCTCGAGATCCCAAATCACATTTTCTCCAACAACCGATATGTCCAGTTTAACACGACAACAAAGTTGCTGTTTTGGGTCAAAAGTCGATAGACGCCACACTCGTTCGTCAGCGGAGACTGACTACTCCATTTGTCAAATCAGCGAAGTGTATTTTCGGCAGGTCAATAGCAACATAGCACCACCGGCTCTCACAACATCAACAAAGACGAGTGGACCTCGAGAGGTAAAACTATGCAGTGCACATGGTCAAATTTGACTATGCGGAGGAGGCTGTCATTTCAAGTCCGCAGAGAAGAAGAAGAAAACCAAGGGAATGTTGACCGATTTCAGGCCAAAATAGCTCAGCCATTAGGAAATTAGCGACTTGTCTCCAGGATGAAGTTGTTGTAGATCAATTTTGCATTTTTACATGTCCACGTGATAATAGAATAACCAATGAGTGTCATAGAAACTATAAAGCAGAAAAAGGCACAACAGGTCATCCTTGACATTGAAAGTTGCACTTTATTTGTCAGTTTTGGCTGTTGGATGTTTAATATACAGGTGGTGGTCATATAATTAGAATATGGTGCAAAAGTTTACTTACACAATCGGTCATTTCTCCAATCCATCTTGGTTTATCCTCTCAGAATTTTACACACTTAAATATCAATTAAGTAGGATTAGTGAAATGCTACCTACTTAATTGATGCTTAAGTGTGTAAAATTCTGGAGAGATTGACAAAACTGCATTTGAGAATTGAATATGGTCAGCACGTGTATAATAAAAATTTGCACTTTTTTGTGATCAATCAATACGTGCATTGTATTGCACTCAGTGAATTGTAACACTGTAAATCTCAAATGAAAGTTTGAAAGATTAATTACCTCATATGTTCACTGTTGTGAATGTTTCAAATATGAACAAAGGGCAAGTTCTAATGTTGTGGTATGACATGGTTACATGAAGTTTTAATAAATTCTTTTGCACTTACTTATTTGCTTTCAAAGGAATTAATTTTTTTGCTGCCAGTGAATATGCAAATATCTATCACATGGCTCAGAATTACTGTGAAACCAGTACATTCTGATTTATCTATTTTTACTCATTAACAATTGTTGGAGTTATCTGCTTTGTCGACAAAACTTATTTGAATGCAAAAAACATTTTTTACAATTGAGTTAGATCATTAAAATACGGCTCTTTTATTCTGTCACTCTTACTTTGTGGAAACAAATAAACTTAGCTATCAAAGGTATTACCAAAAGTTTACAAAAAAGAAAAATTAACACTAATTTATTGGCAATTTAAAAAGACAGAGATATCAGTTTTTGCAAATGAACAAAAACACCCACTTTTTTGAATTATTCGTCGACCACAAATCCATCATATTCCTAATCTACAACGCACAAGACACTTTGCCCCCCATACAGTATACACACCGCAACGCACTCGACACTTAACCCGTCAAGCTGCACACACACCTGAGTACAAATGCAGAAGACACTTTATACCCCATGCTGCACACATCCCGAGTCCAACTGCACAAGGAACTGACCCCCCATGCTACTACACACCTGTGTAACCTGTACTGTCCCGGACTGTCCTGTACCCCTGCTGTTGTTCCGATGCTGCTGAACCTGTTATTTGCACGGATCACTTTAACTTAATTCTGAACTGGAGCTGTGCCTTAAGTTTGTTGTGCCATGATTCTTATGTTGTGCTGCACAATGACAGTGAAATTTTATTGCATTGTATTGTATTCTATTCTATCTTCCGTGTCTGAGTTTAACAGTCCAAAGTCAGTGTGATGTTGGAACGACGTTGTATTCAACATTCGACAATAATGTAGGGCCTGTAGGGGCCCCCGGTAGAGTCTCCCAAGGCAAAAAGGTCTCAGGTGATGGGTCAGACTGAGAGCAGCTCCAGACCCCCCATGAAGAAAAGAAAACAAAGGAGGGTCACGTCATCTGGACCGGCATCAACGGGGCCCCACCCTGGAGGCAGGCCCGGGGTTGGGGCTCGAGGCCAAGCGCCTGGTGTCGGTCGGGTGTAGCCTGAAAAAGCGAAGTGGGGAGACGCGGCGAACTGGAGTGGGCTTAGTTATAGCCCCCTAGCTCTGCCGCCACGTCAAATACAGTAATACTAAGAGAAATGAAAATGAAAAGTCTGTGGTGGAAACTGTTTGTGAGTTGTTCAATTCAATTCAATTCAATTCAATTCAATTCAATTCAATTCAATTCAATTTAATGTCTTACTGGCAACCAGTAAGCACAAACTTGGTACATTGAACAATAGGATAAACTCTTAATGTACCCCAAAGAATAGGATTCCTGGGTAAGCAGAATTCAAATTCATTATGGAAGTGTTGCCAAGCAGGTGTTCAGTATAGACTGTTTGTGCCAAACCAGCCACACTGGGGTTGGGCAAACTAGCATGCAATGTTTATATGTTCTCTAAGAAGCGAAGTGAATGTGTATATATAAAATTCATTGGTGCATGCAAAAGAGCTCTACCGTTTTGCTGTGACAAGTGTAGATGTCAATACACACAGTAAAGTCTCCCACCACATGGCAACAGCTCACGGTGCTGCCTAAGTTCCATCTCAATAACCAAATGTAGCTGCACAGTATTAAAATTCCAGAAGTCACTCCATTTCCACTCATCTTCTCAAATGTGATATGATGGAGCTATTACTTAAAATGGATGGCAGGCGATATGCCGCTAACTAAATGCTAATGTGTGTCAAGTCAGGGGTAAGAATTTATGGCCCACCATCTGCTCACCAGCACACAGTTCAATGTTAGCTTACTATTGGGTGTCATCAGGAGCTGCCTGTTCATTCGTCCCTATCATTCTCTTCAGTTGAACAGTAGTTCAAATAAGCAATCTGTAGCACTCATTTTAAGAAGGATTAATTAATCTGCATTATAGCTGCCAGATTATATTCATGGTGATGCATTCAAAAACTTGATTTCCTTTGTGCAATTTAGAATAATGGATTGTCATTTTCCATTATACAATGACTGGAAATCATCCTTTATCTCTGTAGTTTTTACAATGAACCTGCTTATTTCTAGCAGTTTTGTTAGACAATGAAATTACTCAGTCAACAATTCTCTGTTGTTCTACAGCTGCCACTTTAACACTTAAACACTTAAACACTGCTCAAACACTGCATGCCCTGTAAAAGAAATACTCTAATGAACTTCTACTCTACAACTCTTACTCATGATATACAGTATATGCCACATTGAGGGAGATATAGAACCTTGGAAAGAATTCAACCCCATCTGCCTGTCCAAACAAGTTTAAATTAGCATTTGTCTTCCTGGAAAAAAATTCTGGACCTGAAGCATACCTAATGCCATTTGATGAACCATTAAAGATTCTTCTCAGTTTTGTCCCTGTAAAAGTCCAATTGCTGTGCTGCAGTCAGATTTCTCTGCTCTCCTTTATGCTAAAGTAATGTTTAAAGCCTCACTCTGCCATCCTCCAGTAGGATTTGTTCTAATCTTACAGCAATAAAATCGATTCTTATCACATTTCATGAAAATATTTTCACTCCTTGGTTTTCAGAGAAGGGTATCTTAAAAGAAAACAACAATTTCAATTTGTGCGCCTATGATCCTTCTTCCTCCTTATCTGCATCCATATTGATTGTCATCATGTGTCTCCCCTTCATTAAATTTTTCCCTGTCAGGCTTGAGGCTTCCGATATGAGACTAACATCACAGCTTAGTAAACTGATGTTGGCAAGAGTTGGTGATCTCTTTCAGTGGAATTTCTTTATCATTTGTAAGCTCCAACAAATTGACATGCCTCTGCAATGTCCTGGATGGAACGGTGGGAGGTCAGTAATGGCAAGGAAGAGTGTTTACATTTTCCCAATTGCGTTTGCAATCCTTATACAATACAAACATATCTCCATCAAATGCAAAATGGAAATACTGTACATACATATGTACATATGAATATGGAGAAACTTTTCCTCTTTGATCTTAGCTCAATCAAGCCAACAAGGTGAGTTCTGTCCAAGTCGTTTTGACAGACTGGCAATTAAGCAGATTGAAACAATTACCGTCACTCCACAGAACTTGGTTGAATATTTCAACTTCGTCAAAATTAAGTTGTGCATCATATTGAAAACAAGTGGGCAAAGTGTGGGAAAAGAGTGTACAATGATGAGATGGGATGATTAAACTTACAAGAATGACTTCCGCTGATTCATAGGTTCAGATCAAGGGCACAAAAAAGTGCTATCATTGTATTTCAGGAGTCAGGAATCAGGAATCATTTATTATCATTACAGCAATTTAACGAAACTAAGGTGCCTGCATTCCAGTGAGAAAGAAGAGAATGAGATGAAAGGATGAGAGGATGAGAAAGAAGAGGGAAGAAGAAAGAGAGTTTCTATATACATAAATTGACCAAACGTGCAATTTATATGTGGCCTCAATTGATTTACGGAAAATTTTGAAAAACGATGGGTAACAGTGACCCAATGTTGGCTCATCACCCAGAAAACAATTGGGATTGTGTTTGGGTTAAGCGTAAATGCTGTGCTGAGTCTTGTCTTACACTTTCAACTGCATACAGGTGTGCTTGTTTTCTGCTGTTAAAGACAAAGAATACCAGCCTCTTGAAAAACATTTTCAAGCAAGTATCCTCTCTCTTGTACTAACTTTGGGTAAGTAATAGAGAGACAATTTGATATTGCCATATCCAGCAAACCCACAAAGTTTACCCTTTCAGTTTCTTGGACTCTTTTCCTTTGCAACTCATGACAGGTAAACATCAAACTGGTATATGTTGGGCAAGGAGTTGTTGTTCACGTTGCTCACACATTGTCCCCTAACAGTAAACTAATAGTCCAGCGCTAACTGTCCACTAAGTGGGTGGGACAAGGATGGCCTGACCTAGCTGGCCTTCCTACCAGTTCCCTATAACAGCTTTGGCCTCAGGGTCAGCTCAATTTCCTCACTGCTGAGTGGTCATTACAGAGCACAGCTTTGATAAATGCTCAGAGCTGCAGCTTCCCCCTGTTGGCAACACGGACCTCCAGCCACAGAAATCTCCTCCTGAGGTCACATGGACATAGAGGAAGGGCAGTGTGTATGTGTGTGTGTGTGTGTGTGTGTGTGTGTGTGTGTGTGTGTGTGTGTGTTGTTTGAGGTGTGTGTGTGAGAGAGGTGGGAGTATCAAACGGAAGTGAGAGAAGGAAAGGCAGAGTAGTGGGAAAGATGAGACAAGAAGGTGAAGAAAGAAATAGAAAACACACTGGGACAAATAGTGTATTGCAAAACAGGGTCTGGATCCCAGTGTTACCTAGCAACCAGTGACCCAAGTCTGCTCACATCATTGGTCAGGCATAGAGGTGGAATGAGAAAGAGAAATGGATAAATGAGACACTGACATGGGGGAGGAAAAACAAATAAGATGATGACTGTAACAGACCCTAGCGACTGACCCAGTCTCTATGTTGGTTATCCTGTCCCTTACCTCCTCCAACAAAATGTTAAACACCACTGAATGCAATCATCTCATATTTTCTGACTCTTCGGAGTGCCCTGCAGTGCTAGTTTGACACAACAGGTGGTTTTGTGGATTTGCTCTGTTGATCATCATGGCCTTATTGCCACAGCTCAGTATGGCTTCATCTGCAAACTTCAACTGTTAAGCTACCAACAGCTGCCCAATAGTGCTATATGAAATAATGCGGAAAGCCCAGGAATGTAACTGCTCGCTCATTTCAGTATAATGTAATTTGGAAAAAAATATGATTTAACCACATCAGTCTCCAGAAAAGATCATGAGGGTTTTGTCCTTGATTAGAGAAAGTAGACAAACGCAGACATGCTCGAAGCAGCTGGACACAACTGCCATATTCCCTAGTAGCAATTTACCATGAATTGAATAGAGAGGACTTTAAAGATGTTCACATTTACAATAAACCTGTATGAGGGAAAAGGGGTTGTATCTTTGGGGTCTTAGGTAACCTAGGTGGTCAGAATGGTCTGACTTTTCATTTTGAATTGTGTGCTGCATGTATGATGAGGGATACACACAGAGACAGAGAAAGATCACAGTCAAAAAAAACAAAAAACAAAGTATCACATTTGAGGTTCACAATCAAATTGATATAAATGAAAGAGCAGTGTGTTACACAGCTTTCATTCCATTTGAGAATTATACACTTCATTCACCTGTCAAAATGATATGGTGGAGAGTAAATGTGTTTTTGTCGTCTGTAATTTGTTGTACATCTGTGTGAGATGAAAGGGGGAAACAGAGTAATCAAGAGAGGTGGCAGATCATCAAAGGCAACAGATTGGTGGAGTAACATTGTTCAGTCTGCCACTTGCAGCAGAATGTACAATCACTCATTTGGTTATTTGTCTAAATTGGGAGTACAGTTCAGTTGAATGTGACCATTTGCACATGTGTTTTTTCCCTGGTACTTCAGATGAATATGCATGGGGACATGGTGCCAGGATGCTGACTCCTCAAATTTCCAAACCTCTTCACTATCATTGTTCTTTTCTGTGTCATCCCTCCTCATTATCTGTAGTCCTTGCGACTTCACCTGTCCACCTCTCTGAGCAATTCATATACACTGTCTATGCCTAATGCAATAAACAACAGTACACCAATGCAATACGCATTATACAGTTGATGTGCTGTGCAATTCAAAATATACTGTGTATTGTCAGTGCAAGACATCAGTGCTATACTATAGAATGCTCAAGAATGTTCAATATACATAAAGTGTTTTGGGGGTGATTGTAATGTAATGGGATTGCATCTTTATACAGTATATCAGTTACACCTGGTATCCAGTGCTCTTTCAATCACATACATTTTGATTCAGGGGTCACCAAACTTTTTGAAACTGAGAGCTATTTCATGGGTAATGAGTCGTACAAAGAGCTACCAGTGTGATACAATCTTCTGAAATCACAAATTTGCTCTGTTTGCCATAAGTTATACATGATTGATAATGATCAATGATACTGATCTGTATGAAGACACTGATACACATGATAATAATTTATCACAATAATTATTAACAATGACAAGATTGGAAACACATGTCAACATTCACCACTTTATTTCTTTACTCTTTTTCAGACCATCGCTTGCATACTACTTTAATAGGGAAAAATGTCCCATTTCCTATAACCACCGATAAATCTTTTTAACGAAGTCATGCACAATTTTGCAACCATTTTCAAAACGTTCCAAAAATTATGTAATGTTAAAGAAATCCAATGTACATATTTTTGAATAGATATTGCCATATTTTGAACTGATGACCAAATCTGCTGAATTTTCGGATTATATGCGGATAAAACCCAACAGCTGCACTCTACTGCTGCTGTCCACGAACACGTGGCACTGGATGTTAAACCACCTGCACCTCGCCAGATCCCGGTACAGCTGATTGGTCAAGTTACTAGACATAGTTGACACAGGTCTAGCCACTGTAGATGCCCCCAGTTGAACATTAGAGAGTGGAGACAAGATCGGTTCCATTTTTCTAGTCTTGAAGTACAGGGTTGACAACTATCATCATTGCCTCTTTGACAACTTTGTCTTACAACACCCCTGTCTTCTTAATCAGAGAATGCTTAGCTCTAAACGAGGCTTAGGTTGCTTTTTCTGACTTTTTCACTGGCCTCGTGAAAAAAGACTGTTGCTTACCCAAAGCTGCCTTAAGCGGGCTTTTTCGGACCATAGTGCTATCATCACGGTTGCCCCGCAAGTGCGGCACACGCAGGTTTCTTTCATAGTTGTAAAAAAGAACTACTTGTTCCATTCGTTGTGAAACTGATGTTTTGTTTCTTTTTTCTACCATTTTTTGGGGGTAATAAACTGCATACGGATTCCATATTTGCCACGTGTCACCGTGTTAGTGACCTCCGTTTTAACTTAAGTATTTAGATATTTTTGATGATCTGGATCCTTGTTTAGCTTTCTCCCTCCTTTGTTCCGGACCCCTTTTGGAGCTAGTGGCGTTTGAAATTTTCTGCAGAAGTACCTACCAACTTACCCATCTCACCCTCATTCACACGTTTGCACTCTGTCTTGCTCCTGCAGACTCTCATTTCTCTACAGCACAAATCTTCAGCTCTCCTCCCTTATATCTACTCCCCTCACGACAGATAATGATATTGTCTGTGAGGTTATTGTCCTCGTGGACTCCTCTGTCAGTCAGTCCAATACTGATGTGAACAAGAAGGGGCTCAGAGCTGATCCAGGATGTAGCCCCTCTAAAATCCTGAGCCCATTTGTCACTCCGATCATACACCTCACCACTTTCTAGTTGTATTCATAGTGGACATGTCCTGTACCACCGTAATAAACCTCACTATAGCTTTTGACTTTCTCGCACAGTACCACAGTTCTTCTCTTGGCATTCTATCACACGCTTCCTCTAGATTCAAGATTCAAGATTAAAAGCTTTATTGTCACATGCACAGTATAGAAACAAGTTTCCCTGCACAATGAAATTCGTACTTTGCTGCCCTGCACCAGGTACCGCACGTAAAGAAACACAAGATGAATAAATGATGAATAAAGACGTTCTGATACTGTGAGTGAGGCTAGTATATACACACAGAAGAAGGATAACGCAACGAGGGCAAGTATTTACAGAAAGAAAAATGTTCAAGGCATATGGGTGGAGGCTGCTCACCCTCTCTACTTCAACATCTCGGATAAACAGTGGCCAATGAGGTCCCCTTTTCTTCCTCAACACCGATGATGATAGTGAGCATCACTATCATCTCTGGGTCTGTGTCGAGGGTGAGGTTTTTGTCCCCACACCATGTCACCAGACTGTCTACCTCCCTCCTGTAGGCCGTCTTGCACACGGCAGTGATGCTTCCTATCACTGCAGTGTCGTCTGCGAATTTCAGGATGGTGTTGTCGGGGTGGAAGGTGACACAGGGTGTAGCGGATAGGGCTGAGGACACGGCCCTGTGGCGTCCCCATGTTCGTAGTGATGCTGGCCGAGGTCCTGTTCCCAATCCTGACAGACCGGGGCCTGACCGTCAGGAAGTCCTGGAGCTTGCCTGCCAGGAAGTCCTGGAGCCAGTCGCAGAGGGTGGGAGGTAGTCCTAGTTCAGCCAGTTTGTGGGTAAGTTTGCGGAGGGCGACAGTGTTGAAGGCTGAGCTGTAATCAATAAAGAGTATCCTGACGGAGGAGTCTTTATTTTCCAGGTGGGACATGGTATTGTGGACGGCGGTATCTGAGGTTGACCTATTGTGCCTATAGGCATATTGCAGGGGGTTGGTGGTGACTGGTATGCTGTTCTGGATGTGGGCCCATACGACTCTCTCAAAGCACTTCATGATGATTGGAGTGAGTGCTACTGGCCGGAAGTCATTCAGGCAGGATGGGGCATTCTTTTTGGGGAGAGGGACGATGGTGGTCGTTTTTTAACAGGTGGGGACAATGTGTTGGGTGAGAGACAGATTGAAGATGGACGTGGGAACATCGGCCAGCTCGTTGGCACATGCTTTGAGGGCGCGTCCTGGTATATTGTCTGGCTGGATACTCCTCGAGGCTTTGAGTACCTGGGCTGGTGTGATGTCTGGCAGGGGGGAGCTGAGTGGCTGAGGTGTTTGTGTATTGTGAGGTGGTGGGGGAGGAGAGTTGGGTGGCCAAGGTCTGTGTGTATTCCAGGGTGGTGGTGGTGGAGGAGGGACCCTCAAAGCGCACATAGAACGCAATGAGGTCGTCCGGTAGACTGTCTGGGGAGCTGATGTTAGTGGCTCTGGGTCTGGTCCTTTAGTCTGTGATATGGTGCACGCAATGCCACATCCTCCTGGGGTCAGCATGAGAGTAGAACTCCTCTGTCTTCTCTCTGTGCTGTCTTTTGGCCGCTCTTATGGCTTTCTCCAGCTTGTGCTTTGCAGCTTTGTACTCAGCTGCATTTCCAGATTGGAAAGCGGATGAGTAAGCACACAGCATCGCTGTTCATCCAGGGCTTCTAGCTCGGAAACTTCCTGACTCTTTTGGTGAGTTTGATGTTCACAAGACAGGTGCTGATGTACCCAGTCACATACTCAGCATAGTCTCCTACGCTGACAGAGGAGTCATCCCATGTGGCTGCAGCCTGGAACACATCCCAGTCAGTTGTTGCAAAATAGTCCAGTAGGGTGCTCACTGCCTCTGGTGTCCACAATTTAACCTGTCTGGTGACAGGGTTTAACTGCTTGAGACCTTGCCTGTAGGCCGGATACAGGAACAAGGAGATATGGTCTGAGTCTCCGAAGGGGGGGCGGGGCCCGTAGTGCACTGCGTATGTTGGTTTAAGCCTGGTCCAAGGTGTTTTTGCCAAAGGTGGGAATGTCCACGTGCTGGTGATATTTGGGGTGTACAGTCTGTAAACTGCACTGATTGAAGTCGCCAGCCACAATAAAAAACAGCAACGGGGTGTGCAGTTTCCAGTGCGCTGCTGACGTCATGGAGTTTGCTGAGAGTCTGAGAGACCAGGTGTAACTGATATACACTGAGAGAGTGTAATTGGCGCGTGGGTGAATGTAAACTGCTGCCAAAAACACACAGGTGAATTCCCTTGGTAGGTAAAAGGGACGACATTTTCAGCAGGGGAAGCTCCAGGTCTGGTGTGGGAGAGTTTCTCTAGACAGTGCAACTGCTTTATTCTTTCTCTGGCTTTCTCAATTTGCTCTCTCAACGCAAAAATGATATCAGTGGTACTCTGTCTTGGTATGAAGCGAAACTGTTGCTCATTTATTGTATCCTTCTTCCTCAAACTCGCTTCAACAACTCACTGTAATCCATAGTAAATACACCTCTGAAGTTGTTCTTTACGATTGGCATCAATGCCTTCCACCATTCCTCCAGCATCCTTTGTGCTCTACCCCGAATATTGGGTTAAACTATCTGGTTTAAATCTGCCCTCTCCTCCAGACATCTTCCCTCCTCCACAAGTATGTTTGCGGACCAACTTCTCTTTTAAGCCTTCATCCTTTTCATCACTTCCTTCACTTCTCCCTCACTCATTTCCTGCACTCGCTGTTACACAACTGTCACCTCCTCTTCCCCTCACTTTCCAAGTTCACTTAGTCCAACCTCCATCTTCTAAGCACCTTCTGTTCACTCACCTACACTTTTCTATCTCTATATCTTTTTCTGCAGGAGCTGCCCTAACCTTTCAAAGTTCTATTGACCAACATCCCCATGTTGTTGAATTGGGAAGGGGTCGCAGGTCTGAATGAGCCATCAGCGATAGGAGCATGCACTCCGTGTGCATTTGATCTCCATGGGCATTTGATCTCACACAAATGTGTGAGCTTGACAATAGGTTTCGGTCTTAGGTTTCATTCTATGATACTGTACCTATTTTTCAACAAAGGGTTTAAACAAGAGAGAAATGTGAGAAAATGTCAATGCCTGTCTGATTAAAGTGTAAAAAATAGTTGAGAGAAGGATTTAGCAACCTTAAAACATGTATGATAAATGTAAAAGGTAAAGCTTACTTCTTTGCAGATTTCGCCTGTTGCAGGTTATTGTTTAGAACGTACCTCCCGCAACAAATGAGGGACAACTGAACTACTTTCTACTGACTTCATCTCCCTTTCCATCCCACTTTTTCTTTGTCAATTTCTTCCTGTAGATGCTGTGTTATACATTCTCATCCCACCACCAATTCCTCTATTCAGTTTTTTGCTGCCACGATTATACCAGTTCTCTTCACTAGGTTAACTGTACTCTTTCAGTGTTCTGATTAATCTTTATGATTTCTAAGAGCCTGTCCAAGCACTCCTTAACTCTTGACACCACTCCTCTGCAATTAACATCATTTCAGCCTTGGCTGTGTCACTTGCTTCCTCTTTGTAGTGACTGAGGTCATCTTTCATACCATCCATCCATGCTTCCTTCCTGCACACTCCCCAGGCACTTCCATACAGTCTCCAACCTCTTTGTTATCTTGTGCCGCAACCTGTCCTGTATGGTAATCTTATTATTTGTGATTTGCATATTCATTACCTGTACATGTTTTATGCTAGATGCCACTCCCGATGAAACCCTAATCATTTACCTGGAGGAGTAAAAGAGCTATATACACCTTGAGGTGACCCTTTCCCGGCTGCTTTCTGTTACTCATGATTACTGTCTCTTACTGTCACACATCACACAATGAGTGCACATAATGAGTTTGTTTACACATCCCTGAAAAGTATGAAGGACTACTACAAATAGATATTCACACAGAATAAGATAAGATCCTTGGGGTGTACATGAAAATAGTTTGAGTTTGGTTTAAAAGTTGAATGAATCGAAAAGTAAATGCAGTTTGAGCTAAGGAGAACAGAGAGAAAAGGAGAAAGTTGAGTTAACCACAGGTGATGACTTCACAGCTGCCTGCTCTTGCGGGCAGGTGCGCACACGCACGCACGCACGCACGCACTCAAACATATATTGTGTCTTATTCTGCCAAAAGCAAGGAAGAGGACCAAGATAAACGTTTTATCAATTACTGTAAATTCTGTACTGTAGATAGTATCAGTATATCAACCACATCGGCTAAATTTGTAAAGAAAATGAACTTTTGTACATACATTTGCTGCACCTCAATATAAACCGCAGGTTTTCATGTTGTAGCATGAGATATTTACACAGAGAGATGGTACACAGCAGATTTTTTTAAACACAGTTTAATTTGAGACTTGCCTTTTTTTCAAACTGTGCGAATCAAATATCGTCTCTTTATGTTGACTTAATTCCTCCAGCTGCTTCCTCCAACATCTTACCAATTCTTAATTGATGCCAAGCATAGGCGCAGTTGCTCTTTTTCCCTCTTTGATGGCGAGATCAATTGCCTTCACCTTAAAAGCTGCATCATATGCCTCTCTTCTTTTCTTGTTTATGACAAGGATGTATGCATGATGAGTAAAATTATGAAAATTCTACATTAAAACTACTGTTAGGGCCTCCTCGATAAATGTACTTTTCCCCCGTATCTGACTGTTGCCGTTACATTACCCCACAACTCTCATGCAATTAACTTCGCAAGAACAATAATGTGTCTCCTGTGTCCTTGTTGCTGGATCTATCTATCTGTATGTCTATCTCTCTGTCTGTCTGTCTGTCTGTCTGTCCGTCTGTCTGCGCCAAATCAGAACTGACATTATCTCAAGGCACTGCCCAAGATGGAGCAGGTAGAGCTCCTCAACATTCAAATATTCAAACACAGAGACCCAACACATCTGCCATTGGCAACAGTGCTGCGGAAAAACTCCCCTTTAACAGGAAGGCACCTTGGGCAGACCAGGCTGCAGGAAGGCGGCAGTAGATGTACAGCATGCCGATCGGGAGCGCGACCCAGATGTTTGACAGACCGTCATCCCTAGTTATGTTCCAACTGCAGCCTGTGGGTTAATAAAAGACACAAAGACTCCAGAGGAGACGTGGAATTATTAGCATGCATTAACGAGAACATGTATGCAGGTGTATTGCAAAAGAAGTTCCAACTAATTCAACTGCATTTCAGTGCTGGACCCTTGTTGAAATACTCAGAAAAGAATTATCTTATTGACCCGAATATAAGACAATCCTGCATATAAGACGACCCTCTTTTTCCCGATAGAAAAACGCTTTTTGATGACAAAATCTTGTTTAATCATGCAAAACATTTTATTTGAAAATCCTAATAAAACATTGGTGAACTTTTATATAGAGGAATAATTACACATGCCTTTGTGATGGACCTCCAACTAAAAAAACATCAATGGAAACAGTTTTTTTTCTCACTGTCATTTAAGACTACTATATTTTCGGCACCATAAGGCACACCACACTTATAGGCGCAGTCTCAATTTAGGGGTCTATTTTTGTACTTCAGACATACACAAGGTGCACTGTGTCATTCAGATGCTAACACAAGCTAATGGAAGCAAGATATGAGTTTGGTTGAACTTTATTTTCCTACTCACATTATTTGTTTTATTGAATATTAGTTTATTTTATTTTACTTTTCGGCATCAATACCATCAAAATCTTCATCTTCGATATCTGAATTGAACAGCCAGGTAGTCTCACTGTCAAACATGCTGGGTTCCCACCGTCAGAGCCCATGTTGATGCCGGGTGGCTGTTAATCAATGATGCCGGCTTTCGCGAAGGCTCGGACAACAGTTCTAGCAGACACCTTGGCTAAGGCATCCATAATCCACTTAAAGATGGTGGCATAACTGTCGCTGCCTCTTAGTCTTGGTATAGCTGTGCTTGCCTTTCTCTCATCCATCGCTCCCATGATGCTCGCAACTTTCGCTTGGACGCCCTGTTAATACCAATGTCCAGCCGTTGGAGTTATTTTGTTGATCTTCACGGGATAATGGCTAGCTCTGAATTCATTTGCCCTCACCAGTGCCATTATTGTGGGTCCGTAATCAAACACATGTGGTTTGCAGCTTACAGTACAGTATACCTACCGGGGGGTGGCGGAGGTAAGCATACGCACTGTCCGTAACTTAACGTAATGTTCTCTAATTGGTTTATCTCTGCCAGCGTATGTAGTGTGCATATTACGTCGCTAAAACCACAGGAAATTGCCATTGTCAATCCAGCTAAATGCTTGTTACAATCGTGTTAGCAACATTTTTACAGATTTTTGACCTCAGTACACACATAAGGCGGGCCATGTGAAAAGGCGGACAGTCGATTTTTTAAAGCGCGAC
The DNA here is from genome assembly GCA_900312935.1 of Carapus acus. NCBI lineage: Eukaryota > Metazoa > Chordata > Actinopteri > Ophidiiformes > Carapidae > Carapus > Carapus acus. The sequence continues at coordinate 26,963 of OMPJ01039448.1, read as the reverse complement.
TTATGGTGCCAAAATTATGGTATTTATCCCTCACCAGCACCGTCCTCTGGCTCTCTGGGTTCACTCTCTCTATCCTCCTCGGAGTCCCTCACACCCACTCATTATGCCCCTCTCCAATCTCCCATTCACAGAGCAAACGTGCTTCTTTATATTTCCAGTCCGGCTTAGGGCATGATCACCAGCCAGGAGCCACTCCACGCAAATTTTACTTGAATAGCTTGTTGATAACCAGATCCAACACATGGAGCTGCTTGTCATCCAGCCTGGAATGATCAGCAGGTCTGCGACTATCTCGCGCCGTGTTTTTCAGCAATGTGCTTACACAGACTCGCCCGTCGATTTCATGGAATTTTCCAATTTTTGAAATGCTTTTCGCTGAGTGTTGGAGTTTTTCAGAAGTTCTTTTTAAGTTCGCCACCTTCACACGTCACATACTGGGACTCTTTGTTGTTTGGCCACTTGAACATTGTTAGGTCCCTCGGCAGCATTCACCACAATAATCTTGAAGTTAACATCATAATGTTTTCTGATTGTTTTGTTCCCTTGTACAACTGTCAAGACGCGCCGCTCCGGTGTATTCTTCCGCTGCCATTTTGCACCTGAGTTGTCACTCACTGCACGAAGGTGAGGCGACCAGCGACAGAAAAAAGGGGGTGTGAAGGCTGGAGAGAGAGAGATAGTGTGTGAGAGAGAGGGAGAGAGAGAGAGACACTGGAAAAGCTGTTCAAACTCTCCTCCACAAAAATAAGATGACTGTTTCGTGCGGCATGGAGGGGCAATACTGCCCACTGCCTGTGGGGTTGTTTCTCCACTGCTCTTCCCGGATTTCTCCCTCTTTATCCCCATGACCCTCCTCTTCCAGTCAGACGCACCTGGAGCCAATTACGCAGAGAATAGAAAAGTGGGACTGACAGTGTGGTGGGTCTCTCTCCCTCTTACCTGGCGGCAGCAGCAGCAGCAGCAGGGGCGTCGGTGGTGGCGGCAACTACGACAACTGCAACAGTAGCAGAAGCGGCAGCAGTTTTGGTTCATCCTTTTTCCGCTTTGCCTCGCCAGCCAACTTGGTTTGCCGTTGGGGTTTTTGCGTTTCACGCCGTTTTTCGTTTAACGTCGTCGTTAATTGGGGATGGGGATTCTCCGGCAGTCTGTTTTCCAGGTTTTGTGTTGAAAGTGCTGGATACATTCTTTGGTTTACCAGGGAAAGAGCTCGGTAGGACGGCCCATTGCGTGGCTGGCCCGACAAATTCTTCTCTTTTGTTCCTTTTGGCTGGAATCTCTAGCTCCTGTGGCACATGTTTTCCCTGCCTCTTAGGTGGGTTAGATTGATGTGGAAGAATAAATGAGTTGAGTTAATTTAGATTTTCTGGTGTCTGAATTGTGTTTCGGTCTCTGGTGAAGAGCCTCGGGCAGTGAGGCCGTAACAATGACCCCACTTTTTCAAAGTGGATATCCGGGGAAAAAACATTGTCATATATTCGAAACAATATGGTATAACTTCTCAAAATGACTTCAACGTATGACACATAATCAGATATGAGTGTGATATATCAACATGTTTTATCCAATGAAGCAGAAGTGCATTGCAATTGTGCTGTTCTCACTGTTGAATTCACATTCCAATTGATCCCGCTGTCTTTCCCTACCTCGTTCTCTACAAGATTAGGCGGACATTCACAGAAATCACTCTCCTCCCCTTCATTCGAATAGAGTCCAAGACTGTTCATTCAAACTGTTGATATAGTCACCTACCTATAATACTGCTGCAAAGCTTATTGCAAGCCAAGACATCCCCTGCCCCAAACAGGCAAAGTTTACAAACGTGCAGCAATTTCTACACTCCCATTAGTGGCTTTGGACAGTGCATTAGTAACTGTCAGTGTGCCCTGCCCGATGCAGTGCTCTCATTTGACCCAATTCATCCCAGTGGGTGTGTCGTGATGGCATTGATATATTCCCCCTGTGATTTTACTGATGTATAATCGCTCACTCCTCAGCATTATCTTTACTTCAGTACTGTGAAGAAACACTGAAGGGGTCTTGCACTTTTTTATGTTTTTCAGAGAATGGAGCAGGGTTGTTTGGGATGTTTTGGTGCAAACAGACTAGAACAATCAGAGCACCTAAACACGCCATCAGTTCCATCATGTCCCCCCGTGAGTTTCTTCCCCGCTAGTCAAAAAAGCCTGTGGTAATGATGCTGGCGGTGACCGCCAAGATGACTGAATGATGAAAATGCCTCCAGTAAATCAAATGTGAATAGCCTCTCGGTATTCAGCCTTCACAGTTTCTATGAAATTAAGTCATACGAGATTTTAAGCCATACAGACTTCAAGCTACTGTGTACAAATCTCTTTTTTTCTTCCTTGAGCAATAAAAGGTGGGCATATTTACCCATTGACAAAACAACTCATTGTTAAGAATTGTCATTTCACCTTTGGCAAACCAATCAGACATTGAAAATTGAGGCAAACATGACAAAATATATGAATAACCACTGAGAACAATTAGGGAAAACACATAACATGGATTTGTAGGATGGGTATCTTTTAATGAAAAATTGAATGTCCAATGCTGCTAATGCACAGTAAAATGAGACTCTCTTTGTTTTCCTTTCCAATTGATAGTCACCACCTCAGCTCAACGAACACTTCTGGATGAATATCAAATTAGATTTCACTCAGTGTCCCCAGATTGAATTACTCCTCCAAAATATATTTCTTCTACAATGAATATTTCTTATTTCTTTTTTCCCTCATTCTATTCCTTTGCACCAAAGTTCGGCTCCTTAGTTTCATTGCACAATTCAATTGCTGTAATGACAACAACAGATTACTGATTCTTGATTCCTAATTCATAATGTTACTACTCTCCATAAATAAGTCCTCTTTTTGTAGGAAGTGCTGTTATGAATGCGTATCTTTGTGGATCTCAAATTGACCTCCTTAAGCAGAAGTGACAGTTTTCCTGAAGTACACACTGCTTTTCCTATATACCTCGCACATGGTACACCACAATAAAAAAATGGATTACAACATCATTGGCACCTCCTCCGACCCTGATGCTAAATCGCAGTCAGTGTCCGATCACAGCCATTTCATTGCAGAGTCCTCACCTGTGTTTCCTCTTTATCGCACTCCATAGCATGATATAAATCAAACAATATGGTGTTCCCTTTCTTTACCCCAGAGTCATACCCTTTCTCATGAGTTACATTGTATTCACAGCTTTAGTGGCATTGTAAATAGATAAACACAATCAATCAATGCAGGTGTAACACAGGGAGTGTAATCAGGGTGCTGGGCAAAGGCTATCTCCATTTACCTTGGGATAAATCCATTGGGGTGGCCACCACCGGCACATCTGACAAATCACCCTAGTCAGCCCATGGGGCAGTTTGGCCTTATTGGCCTGGCCCCTAAGTGTTCTTCCCCTTCAGTCGAAAGGATTGTTCCTGTCAAGTACAGCCAGATTAAAAACCAGACTCCGAAAGTAGTTATTTGTTATTAGAGATTGTATGGGTACCTTTTGGAAAGGAAACAGGGAAATATTTCAGTAGTAGACACTTGAGGCACTGAATCTCCCTTCAATCTTTATTTCCCTCTCAGTGACATGGTTTTGAAGACAGAACATTCAAGGTATGTCTGCATGTTACTCTGAGCAATCTCTCTCTCTCTCTCTCTCTCTCTCTCTCTCTCTCTATATATATATATATATATACACATATATATATACATACATACATACACATACGGACAAACAGGCAGACAGACAGACAGACAGACATACGTCAGTTATCAATCCTTCCATTGTGCTTGTCTGTTTGCATCACTTATTGTTGTTTTCTCCCTGATTTGGTTAAAGCTCTCTTTTTGAAACACTGAAAAACTTACAGTGGGTTTACATGTGTCCAAGTTTAGATCAACAACCTCAGATCTTGGGGTTACAATCATATTTGTAACCCTGGGATGAAATAACATTACGATACATTAGCAATCTTCACATTTGAAACGGCATTGGAAAAATATGCAGCATTGGAAAAACATTTTAGAAATTATCTATCACACCTTGTAGCTGCTCCTTTGTCATGATGCCAGCACACCTGTTGTAAATCTGCAGTCCGCTGCAATCCAGGGCTCACCAGGGCCCCCACCCAATCACACACACTGTCACTCTCACGCATGCAAGCACATACACGCACCTATAGGCAAATAGACAACACACACACTCAATACCACTCAGATAGACATGCAACTCGGACCAGGTGTACAAGGAGGCACAGCACGGGCTGCACTTCCTAAAGAAGCTACAGTCCTTCAAGGTCTGCAGGATCCTTCTGTGGATGTTCTAGAAGTTTGAGGCGGCCAGCATTCAGTTTTACACAGTGGCGTACTAGAGGGGTGCTTTGAAAAGACGGGCGGGCCAGCTTTAAGGTCGGCACGAAACTGGACTCGGTGGCGTCAGTGGAAGAGGAGAGGACCTTGAACAAACTGCTGGACGTTGCCAGCCACCCTCTACACAATATCATCAGCAGCCGGAGGAGCCTATTTGGCAGTCCGCTGCTACTCCCCAAGTGCAGTCGCAACATGTTTAAGAACTCTTTTGTTTCATTGGCCATGAAACCATCCACATTTCCTCAGCTGGGATGAGGAGTGGAGGACATCAAGTCTTGAGAAGGGAAGTGATGGCTGGACTGGTAAGGCAGAACACTTCAAGATAAGGGATCTTAGTACACTACCTTCATGCCTTACACTTTACACTTCACTTTGTGTCACACAACATTCTCCAACTGCAACACACATCCCCCCACGCACTACGCAACACTATGCAACATGGTACACCCCCCGTGCATCCTTGTGCAACACACATCACCCCCATCAAAGCGACAATTGACACACGACACCTTCCATCCATCCATTTTCTGCCGCTCATCTGGGGCCCGGTTGCCGGGCTAGCAGTCTCAGAAGGGAAGCCCAGACTTTTCTCTCCCCAGACACCTCCTGCAGCTCTTCTGGAAGGACCCCGAGGCGTTCTCAGGCCAGCTGGGAGACACAGACCCTCCAGCATGTCCAGGGTCTTCCTCCGGGCCTCTTTCCAGTGGGACATGCCTGGGATACCTCCCTAAGAAGGCCTCCAGGAGGCATCCGGAAAAGATGCCCGAGCCACCTAAACTGGCTGCCCTCGATGCGGAGGGGCAGCAGCTCTACTTTGAGCTCTTCCCGGGTGACAGAACTCCACCCTGGGGAGGAAACTCATTTGTATCCCGCTTGTATTCGAGATCTTGTCCTTTCGGTCATGACCCAGACTTCATGACCATAGGTGAAGGTAGGGATATAGATTGACCAGGATATAGAGAGCTTTGCCTTCCGGCTCAGCTCCTTCCTCACCACGGAAGACCGGTACATTGACTGCATCACTGGCATCACCGGTTGTATAGAGACCGCACAGCCCTTACTAAGGGGTCATGGACTCCATACTCCTGGAGCACCCCCCACAGAGCACCTCGAAGGACCTGGTCATATGCCCTCTCCAGTCCACAAAGCATATGTGGACTGGTTGGGCGAAATCGCATTATCCTTCCAGCACTCTGCCGAGAGTGTAGAGCTGGTCAAGTGTTCAATGGTCAGGACGGAACCCGCATTGTTCCTCTTGGTTCTGAGGTTTGACTATCGGCTGGATTCTCCTCTCCAGTACCCTGAAATAGACTTTCCTGGGGGGCTAAGGAATTTGATGCCTCTGTAATTGGAACACAGCCTCCAGTCCCCCTTCTCAAACAGGGGGACCACCACCCCGTAGTGCCAGTCCAGGGGCACTGTCCTAGACTGCAAAGCAATGTTTACTGAGGCATGTCAGCCATGACAGCCCTGCAAGATCCAGAGACTTGAGATACTCAGGGAGAATCTCGTCCACCCCCAGCACCTTGCCACCGTGGGGCACCACCTCTGCAACATCAGCTTGGGTAATTAACGAATTCACCTCCGAGTCCCCAGCCTCTGATTCTTCTGTGGAAGACATATCAGTAGGATTGAGGAGATCCTCAAAGTATTCCCGCAACCGCCTGACCACATCCTCAGTTGAGGTCAGCAGCTCCCTCAACACTGTAAACAGTGTTGGTAAGGCACTGCTTTCCCTTCCCCTAGAACGGAAAGCAGTCGGTTTACCAGACGGTTTGCCGGACAGTTTACCAGAACCTCCTCGACCGATAGTCTTTCTCCATGGCCTCCCCAAACTCCTCCAAGACCCAGGTTTTTCTTCCGCAACAGCCCAGGCTGCCGCATGCATGGCCTGCCGATACCTGTCAGCTGCCTCAGAGAACCCACAGGCTAGGTGAGCCTGGTAGGCCTCCTTCTTCAGCTTGTCGGCATCCCTTACTTCCGGTGCCCACCACCGCTTTGACCGGTTGGGATGAAGAGAGAGAGGGAGAGGGAGAGAGACACAGAGACAGGTGTAGGCATGAACAGCCTCTCTCTCCTTCCCTCTCTCTGTCAACCCAACCGGTCAAGGCAGTTGGCTGCCCACCTGCAGCCTGGCCTGCCCAAGGTTTCTTCTTATGGAAGTTTTTCCTCGCCACTGTTGCTAATGGAGGGTATGTTGGGTCTCTGTGTGTCCATCCCATAGACCTTGACAATTTACATGCTGAGGAGCACTACCTGTTCTATCCTGCAAAGCGCCTTGGGATAACTCCTGTTATGATTCGGCGCTATACAAACTAACTGACTTGAGTTGACATGACTCCAACTCGCTGCCTCTTCCAACGGGCAACCCCAGAGTGGAAGAGTGTTCAACCTCTCTTGAGAAGTTGGGATCCAGAGCCCAGCCTGTGCGTAGAGGTGAGCCCGACCATCTCTAGTCGGAAACGCCCCACCTCCCGCACCAGCTCGGGCTCCCTCCCCAAAGTGAAGTGACATTTCATTTTCCAAAAGCAGTAATCAAGGAGGTGATGTATGTTTCATGTTTGATCACTGCCTTGCAACCACAATCTTGCAACTACAAACCACAGCTCCGCAGTGTTCATTTGAGATTTGGTCGTTGAGCCCAGTGGGACCTGCTTGCACTCGACCCTCAGAGTCATTCATTTTTCCAAGTTGTCATTGTTCTCTCTCCCCCTGGCTCCTTTGGAAAGTTCGATTAATTTTCTGTGTACACTGCAGATTTGTAAGAAATTTTCATAGATGGAAGAGATACAATAATCCACTTTGTCTGATCCTTGATCAAAGGCCCATCTCACTGATTCATGTGTTTTGTTCAACTGTCTCATCTGTGTCTCATAGATGTGAACATTCAATTGACCTAGTCCAAGCATGCGGTCTCCATGTGTCCAAAGCAGACATTCTCCTAGTCCTGAGATCGTTCTCTCCAACACTTTTGCCACTCATTTAAAACCTGGCACCGCTGGCCTGCTTGTGGAAATTGTACCAAAAGCCTTAGTGGTCCTCACCACCAGGGGTGTCTCATTAGATAGAGTAACAGATCACTTTAATCCTGTCATCAATGATTTCTTGGACTGTGTTGCTCCACTGGAGCAAACAAGCTGTTGATGAGCCAAATTTGCATGTTGGATTAATAATGGAGCTTCATTTTAACAAGGATGCAAGTACCGTATTTTCCACACCATAAGGCGCACATTAAAGTAAAAATTATTCTCAAAAATCGACAGAGTGGCTTTGTAACACGGCACGCCTTTTGTGTGTTCTAAGGTCAAAAATTTGTAAAAATGATGCTAAAACGATTGTAATAAGTGCTGTGCTTGATTGACTGCTGGACCATTTCCTGTCATTGTAGAGACATAATACGCACACTACATACGCAGGCAACAGTGAACGAATAAAAAACAATCCGTAAAGTTACGCACAGTACGTACACTTAACTCTGCCACGTCCCTGGTAGGTATACTAAACTACTGGTATACTGCAAAACAACATTTGTTTGGCTGAGCACCCCGAAAATTTGCATCAGCAAAGAGACAAGCCTACGACGCACAGCTCAAACTACAGGCTGCTAGTTATGCGGTTGTAAATATACAGAACAGAGCAGCCGCGAGAGAATTCAAAATCAATGAATCTATGGATTGGAAGTGGAGGAAGCAGGAGAAGGTATTCGGAGCTTGCCATCACTCCGGGAAGATCAACAACGTAACTCCAACCGGTGGACATCGGTGTAAACAAAGCGTTCAAACTGAAGTTGCAAGCATCATGGGAGCGATGGTTGAGAGAAGGCAAACACAGCTTTTGCGAGACTGCAAGGCAGCGACGGCGACTTATTCCACCACATGTGACTGGATTGTGGATGCCTGGGCCAAGGTATTTGCTATGACTGCTGTCCGAGCGTTCGCGAAAGATGGCATCGTTGATGAGCAGCCACCCGGCAACGACACGGACTCCAACAGTGATGAGAGGGAACACAGCATGTTTGATGGCGAGACTGCCCTGCTGTTCAATTCAGATACTGAAGATGAAGATTTTGACTGTATGGATGCAGAGGAATGAAATTAATGAACTAAGATAAAATACAATGTTTGTTGAAGGACTGTGCAGATCAGCTGGCTTGACTTCTGACCAGGATCTTTAACCAGTCTCTGCGCCAGTCCACGGTCCCACCTTGTCTGAAGTCTTCCACAATTGTGCCTCTGCTGAAAAAACAATTCCCCGGCAGTCCCAATGATTTCAGACCAGTTGCACTGACCCCCATATTGACGAGGTGCTTTGAGAAGCTTGTCAAAAAGCACATCAGGTTATTCATCCTGCCCACATTTGATCCACACCAGTTTGCCTACAGAGCTAACGGGTCTACTGAAGACGCAGTGTCAACGGCTCTCCATGCTATTCTTTCTCATCTGGAACAGCAGGGGAGCTACGCACAGCCACTCTTCATAGACTTCAGCTCTGCCTTCAATACCATCCTCCCCCACAGGCTGGTGTCCAAACTGTTGGACGTAGGTCTCCCGTACTCCACCTGCCTTTGGATCAAGGACTTCCTCTCCCAGCGCACCCAGAGGGTCAGAGTAGGCCGGCACCTCTCAAACAGCCATCAGCCTCAGCACAGGCTCACGTCAGGGCTGTGTGCTGAGCCCCCTACTCTACACCCTCTACACCCACGACTGCACCTCCACCCATCACAGCAACATCATCAAGTTTGCTGATGACACCACAATTGTGGGGCTCATCACTGGAGATGATGAGTCAGCCTACAGGGATGAAGGCTGTCGGAATGCTGCCGAAACAACAACCTGCTCCTGAACATGGACAAAACCAAGGAGCTTGCTGTTGATTTCAGGAGGAGGACCCACAACATCATGCCCCTTCTGATTGATGGGAATTATGTGGAGAGGGTCTCTGATTTCTGATTCCTGGGAGTCAACATCAGGGAGGATCTGACCTGGGGAACTCACACAACTGGACTGGTGAAGAAGGCTCAGAAGAGACTCTAGTTCCTCAGGGTTCTCAGGGGATACAACATCTCAGAGAAACTTCTGAAAGCCTTCTATCGCTGCACGGTAGAGAGCATCCTCACCTACTGCCTCTGTGCATGGTTCTCCAGCAGCAAAGTAGCACAGAGGAAGGAACTCCAGAGGGTCATCCAGACCGCCCAGAGGATTATTGGCAGCCCTCTCCTCTCACTGCAAGAACTCTACAGTGCCCATTGCAGTAGAAAGGCAAAAAAGATCCTCCAGGACCCGTCACACCCGGCACATGGACTGTTTGAAACGCCTGCCTGACGGCAGGCGTTTCAAATCTCGGACAACTACACTTAAGAACAGCTTTCTAGGAAGTGTAATGATGGCAGCTTTTATAAGTCACCTGAATAATTCCAAAACAGAACAGTTTGCAGGAAATGCTTAACACTCCGGTCAGTGTTAGAAGCATTAACATTTAAATTTGCTTTTACATTTAGGCTTGTACACTATTCCGGTCGGCTCAAACATTCCCACTCCATCTGCGCTGCTATTTTATCATATCGTATTTACACTGATATGTATAATTTATAATGGTATTATAATGTATATATTGTGTGTTTATATTTTGTGTATATAGAGACTCTTTCATCTTTCCTCTTCTTCTTTTTCTATTTGAAATATTTACACTGGAATGCAGGCACCTTAGTTTCGTTACACAATTCATTTGTTGTAATGACAATAAATGATTCCTGATTCCTGATACCTGATACAACAAATAATGCAAGTGTTTTTTTGAATAAGCAGGAAAAGTAAGTTCAACCAAACTCATGTGTTGCTTCCGTTAGCTTGTGTTAGCATGCGGTCAAGTTTGCTTGACCGCATGCTCTTATGGTGCGCCAAATGTGGTACCTAGAACACAGATACTGCTCCACTAAGGTTGTAAGACAATGTTGCATGGTCTGACGGCCTGAAATCGTCATGGGGTGTTTGAGATCGCAAGTGTGTCAGACCAGTGCCAAATTTCAAAACATACACTTATGTCCCATTTCAGTTGACTGGTAGCCACCACGATAGCATGATAACAACTACAAAGAGAGTAAACAACCTTTAAAAAAAAAAGAAAAAAAAAAGATTCACTGCTACTGAATGCTTCATGACACACACTTTCATAATGTGACTTTTTCTTTTCTTTTTTTTTACTTATGTTACAGACACAACAGTAATCACATAGAAATGTCCTTGACGCTAATAGAGAACACTCTTCAGCACACACACAGTTACATGATGTTTAAAATCCACATGGATCACAAAGAAAAGAAAAGAAATATGTTTGCTTTGTATGCAGTGACAGTCTTTGGGGAGAAGTGTTGGTGTGATATAATTAATGTTACTTCTTTACTTTCTTTACAGTTGGCTTGATGTTTGACTTTTAGAGTTGACAATCAATGATACTTTTGCTTAGATTACTCTTTAGACACAGTTGTAAATTGTGTGGAGATTTGTGGTATGGTATGCAGAATCTTTGTTGACAGTATGTATTAGGACTTCTTCTGTTGTGAAAGTGCATGAATGGCTGAGGATGAAAAGAGGAAATAAGAGAGAGAGAGAGAGAGAGAGAGAGAGAGAGAAAGAGACAGAGAGAGAGAGAGAGAGAGAGAGAGAGAGAGAGAACAAGAGGAATGTGCACCAGTGTGCGTGTGAAAGAGAGACTGAAAGAATGAAAGAGAGAATCCAGCCATGTGGGTGTTATATTGCTTGGTGCAGTCATTTCACACCTCAGTGATGCTCTATTGAAGCTCTTCTATTGGACAGGATGACCATTAAATAGATTTAATTTGTGTTTGCATCATTTCATTGAGTTAATCCAAAATATTTATTAGATATGAGCTGTAAAAAATCTGTTCACTGTGACACAAGCCCACAAGTTTGACACAATGGAAGTAATAACAGCTAGCATGTTTTCCTACTGGGAATCTGGCCATCTGTGCTTTTCCCTTTCATAGGCATCAACTGCAAACATTAGAATGCTCTTTTCGCAAAGCCAAAGGAGCATTCCATAAAAGGAACTCTAGCCATTTTGCATTTACATGACAGTGTCTTGTGAGAGTTTTCCTCTTCTTTTTCTGAGAGAGACCTAAAGCCAAAAAATGTAGAAACAACTGTGCAAACACTTAAAAATATTCACCATGACTGGTCTGTCAAACTTGTGCAAACATTTACCCATAGAACTGAAACGTTTGCAGAAGAAATTCACAGTTAGGGTCCAAGCCATTGATGACACCATGCAGGGAAGAACCAATTTTTCAATGCCAGATAACTACGGTAAAACACAACACACACGCGCGCGCATGCGCGCACATACATAAGCATCATCATCATGGCTGTATTGATATTCCTGCACACGTAGACAACATAACCCGATAAATTCTAGACTGTGAAGAGGACAAATATTTCTAAATAAATCAAGAGCCAAAATCCAGTAATATACTGCAAATATGGTCAGGTAGCCTTCCACATGCTTATAGTAAAATAAATGAAAGTTTGAGTGCAATTCACGAATGGCGGTAGATTGCCTGATAGATGTAAGTTGATGAATGATCAATATGTTTCAGTCCATCCAAAATAGAGTATAAGACATGTAGAGTGGTGAAACTGAATTCATTTCGACTGTTACTGTATATGATGTTGTATAATCATCATACTGTTTGGTGGAAGATGAGGTGAGAAGAATATCAACCCCCTCTAAGAGATAGAGAGACAAAAGTATACATAAATATGCAACTATTACTGCTTCCATGTGTTGCTCTCGCACAGCTATCTCTTTCCCTTCATGCACATCCACTTAAAGTCAAGCTCTATTTCTCTCCATCTACATCCACCATAAGTCAAGCTCCATTCAACCAAAGTATGGGATTTGACCCATCAGAAGGAGTCAAAAGACTTCTACTAATTTCCCCACTTGTCTGTTTCAATGTTGATAAGTTCATGTAGACAAGCACATGAAAAAACACGTGAGGGTAGCGACACATGCATACTTTCATAACATACTGTATGCTTTAATCCATTTGGCAAGTTTACTCCATCACTGACCACAAAAGCACACATCTTAACTACTGAGCAATAACGTGAATTCAAACTACTTCATTCATGTCGCAGAGTCAGACAATATGATATCGATCATATGGTAAGACAACATAGGCACATACAGTATGTATTGCCATAGTCAGCTGGCACTTACCTATATCAAGTGCAATATTCACAGTACCTGCATTACAAATGCAGCACACAATATCACATGTAACTATTTGTCATGTCATTCTCACATAAAAGAAAGGATCGCAATAGTTCTCATTCGGTCGAATTATTATCAACTTTCTTCTTCATATACTGTAGACCAGTGTTTTTCAACCAGTGTGCCGCGGCATTAGGTGTGCTGCGGGCAAAGTAGTCACATGCCGCCCACCCCTGACAACTCCCGGCCGAGCGGAAGTTTTGTTGCGCGCATCCCCCCCCCCGCGTCAACAACGGCAGAGTGAAAATTTTGTTGACTTTGAGGACTTCAGCCAGTGTCACCATCAGCATGGGAAGCCTGCAGGGCTTTGTCCTCAGCCTCATCCTTTACACCCTGCTCACCATTGTGTTGCCTCACACCCCAACAACACCATCCTGAATTTCGCTGTCGACACTGCAGTGATAGGACACATCACTGGCGGAAACGAAAGCCTGCAAGAGGGAGGTGGAGAGTCTGGTGACATGGTGTGGGGACAACAACCTCACCCTCAACACAGAAAAGAGATGATGGTGAACATGAGGAAGAAGGGGGGACCTCATCAGCCACTCGTCATCCGAGACATTGAAGTGGAGAGGGTGAGCTTCAAATACCTGGGGTTCCACATCAGTGATGACCTAACCTGGATACTGCACATCACACAGGTGGTGAAGAAAGCAATTTGGCATGTCACTTTAGATCCTCAGTAACTTCTGCTGCTGCATTATTGAGTCTGTCTTCCCTGCCTACATTATTGTATGGTATGGCAGATTAACTGCAAAGGACCCCAAAAGCTTGCAGAGTGTGGTATAAGCTCACCAGGACACCACAGCCCACTCTCCAGAGCATCTACCAATGCAGGGGCCACAGGACGGCTGCCACCATCATTAAAGATCCCACACAACCGCAACATGGACTGTTCTCACTCCTCTCCTCAGGCCAGAGATTTCCGATTCAATTCAATTCAATTCAATTCAATTCAATTCAATTCAAGTTGATTTGTATAGTGCCAAATCATAACAGGGGTTATCTCAAGGCGCTTTACAGGATGGAGCAGGTAGTGCTCCTTAGCATGTAAACACTATGGGGTGGACACGCAGACACCCAACACAATCCCCATTAGCGACAGTGGCGAGGAGAAACCTCCCCTCAACTCAAGGGAAGAAACCTTGGGAAGTCCGGGCTACTGGTGGGCGTTCAACTGACGTCCGTCATCACTGGTGGTGTTCTACTTGCCGGCTACGGGGTAGTAAAGCACAAGACAACACTTTGGGGAAGAAGCCGAGTTAGTAACATGCGTTTACCAGAAAAGGATGCAGGAAAGGGTGGATGGAGTGAGGTGGAGAGAGAGAGGAGATTGAAGATGAGGAAGAGGGGGAGAGGAGAACTCAGTGTGTCATCTGTTTCTAGTCGCATAGTTTTGTCGAACTATGGGCTTTATCGAAAAGGAAAGTTTTCAGCCCACTCTTAAAAGCAGTGAGGGTGTCCGCCCCCCGGACTGAAGCACAGACTGAAGCACAGGACAGGAGCCTGATAGCTAAAGGCCCTGCCCCCTATTCTACTCTTGATGATTTTGGGGATCACTAATAACCCGGTGCTTTCGGATCAAAGAGCTCTGGTTGGATGGTAAGGCAAGATCAGCTGTTTAAAGTACGATGGTGCCTGATTATTGAGTGCCTTGTAGGCAAGGAGAAGGATTTTAAATTCTATTCTCGATTTTATTGGCAGCCAGTGGAGAGAAGCTAACACTGGGGAGATGTGGTCTCTTTTCTTAGTTCCTGTCAGTATACGTGCTGCAGCGTTCTGAACCAGCTGGAGTGGCTTCAGTGTCTTGTTTCTACAGCCTGCGAATAAGGAATTACTGTAATCCAGCCTGGAGATCACAAAAGCATGAATTAGCTTTTCAGCATCTTTTAGTGATAGCATGTGCCTAACCTTAGCAATGTTATGTAAGTGAAAAAAGGCGGTTCTTGACATTTGTTTAATGTGGGCATTTAATGACAGGTCTTGAAATCCAAGAACTAGTGATGACTGGTGCGCTTCTGTGATGACTGACCGCCAATGAGTCTGGGCCCTGCTCTTTATGCCATGTTGATATTAACACACATATACATACTCTTTATTTTTGCTAAATTCAATTGTCACCTCTCTCTCCCTCTGTCTCTCTCTTCATGTCATGACCACTGCAAGCAAAGGAGACAATGCAACAACAGTATTCTGAAATGAAAAATCCACTGTAATTGAACATACTGAAGTTACATCACTTATTGATGAAGACTGCCTAGCAATATCTGCAGCTGATTGAAGCCATGTTTAGTTCAAACATTTAAAAAAATGGGAGTGATGATTCTACATTAAGTGAAGTTAGACATCTATGGTATTATTTTGCCATTCATCTGGAAAAATGCCAGTACAGGACATTTCAGAGAGAAAAGTTTGCAAAACACAAATGCACAAGGTGACATGTCCTTAAAACTGCAACAATGTGCATTGTGGTGAAATTGCTGCTGTTGCTTGTGGATTTAACTTAAATTGTGTCGCTTTGACTGTCGATGCAAGTGTGCCAAAAAAAATTTTTGGCAATGGAGTCTGAATGGAGTTTCCTAGTTCCCAACAGAAACAACTGAATCTCTTTTTTCCCGTAAAAAGTCATATATGAACTGCAGGCATAAAAAAATTAAATTCTGTATGCCCTTGAAATGGAATGCAATAAGGGGAGGATGCAAAACGAACAGCTCAAGGCTCTACATAGGGATATCGGCAGAGAAAGTGGTTGACAATCTGTCCTGATCTAGAGGAGAGGTCTAAAGTTAATGTTTGGATCATACTATGAGAGCCAATCGAAGTGGGACGTTGGGGCTTTGCAGGTCGGTCTCTATCCAGAGCCCTTACCAAGCTGGGAATATTGGGTCTGGGTAAGAAGAGGGCGGTCAATTCTATCACTAATGCCGCAGAGAGAGCCACTAGCTGGCTCTGGCTGAGGAGGGAGGCCCAGTGGTCTACTGCTGCTGGCATGCAGGTCGGGGACTGATCACCCCCCGCTGGGTCGCCTGGGCAAGGGGTTATGATGTTTTAACAGACCCAAAACACCCAATGACCCCAGGATACATCACCAGTGCCTACCCAGTAAGTATTTTAGAAGTTGTATTGAAAATTGAGAGATGATCAGTCTTATAAAATCACTTATAATTGTAACCACGTGTAATGCAACCCACTTTGGTCTTTGAGGAAGACGAAGACTTCAGGAATTCTTCATGAAGATTTCAGGAATTGCGGGAGGAAACCACTGCTCATGACTGCTCACCTTCACCGCACAATGTGTTCAACATCACCCTCAGAATTCAGGAATACACCACAACCACGTTTGGCAGTACAGGAGGTAGCACAAGTTTGCCACATTGATGAGTGACTCTGCATTGAATTCTTAGCTTTCTCTCACTACCTCACATACAGTAGTTGCAGTCCTAAGGCAATTTTAATTGATTCTTTCAGCTCAGATCAGACAGTAAAATGAGTGAGGGCTGCAGAACGAGTAAAACAACGAGCGAGAATGGAAATGTCACAAGCATTCACAATAAAACATTTCCGCTGTATCTCAACTGCTGGTATGTGTACAAATGGTCAAATAAAAAGTTTGAACACTGAAAACCCTGAGAGGAATTACCTGTGCCAGCCTTTCCTTGCATATCGTGGGTTGGTAGAGTAGCTGTGCCGTCTGGGTACGCTGGTTTGACAAGCACCTCATGCCTCATTGAACCTCTGGGCATGGTGGATGATTGGATGTATGGACCAACTGCAGCCACACGGGAGGGACCTGACTGCTGTCCAACTTGACCATCAGATGGCAGCTGAAAGAGAAGGAAAGAACCAAAGAGATTGGCAGAGGCTGTTAGAAAGACATTCCAAAGCCAACGAAAATGACAACTACCAAACTTTTTATTTATGCATATTGAGTTACATCCAATATCTCCCAATGCCCTTCACTTACATGCATCAGGGCTGTAGTGACTACAGCATCTCCATCTGTCTTCCTCTCCCTCTGATTCATTAGTCCCTTCTTCTCAGCACACCGTTTGCTCACTACATCTTTACATCCTTATCATTTATAAACCTTTATAACCAGCTGCTAATCTTGTCAGGTTGTCTCCCTGTTAAGCTGCGAGAAATAACTGCTTTTCTGTCCAGCTTCTAAGATAGCTCACTGTTTATTTTCTCCCTTTTTCCTTCGCAAATACAACTTTTTGCCCTGCTGACCAAGAGAAAGCCACTTCACCGAACAGTTGAATGTCTTTCTTATCTTTAATTCAGTTCAATTTTAGTTGTGGAACCAGTCAAACCAGAAGTTATCTGTGGGCGCAACACTCTTTACACTATTAATCTAATTAATGTTATCATTTGTGTGGCACGCTTTCTCCTGCTGTCGCCCTTGGAGTTTCCAATTATCCCTTTTACTGGCTTGCTGTGGGTTAACCCACAACCACATACACTGATGGAAAAAATGCTGCAATGGCTTGGATTCTGGCTGACTTGGCCAGTGCTGCTACACTGTAGCAGTGGCACAAGATAGTTGCAAGTCATTGTTCAGGGAATGGTGCGATGCCCTTTGCAAGATTTAGCCAGGATAGGTTTAATTGAAGGCCCATTTTACATATTCAGTCCACTACAAAATTGTATGCAGCCCACAAGATAGTTTGATGCCTTCTTACATTTTTTAGTATGTGGTACCAGCAGCACTCATACCACAACTGCAACAACTACATGCATGTACTTGTGAAGACCTATGAGGACCTGTCCTTTCACTGCTCCAATAATGAAACAATTAAAGGACAGCAGATCAATTCATGGGTCAGGGCGTATATTAAGACAGATGTAGGTCGATCTTAAGAAGAGATGGCCAAACGAAAAGAGCACTGTGAGAACAGGCAGGAGATACAAGGTACATTGACAACCTTGTTCAAGCAAACTATTCAAGAAAATTATGTTCAGTAAGGCGCACAGCAAGAGCGTAAATGTTAACATTGTTGTAAGGTTGAAGCACGCTTTCAAAAAAGAAAAACAAACCTCCTTCCCTTTCTTTCCTGTCTGAGCAGTTATTTTTTTCTTTATGATTTTGAGAGTTGCATCAAACCTACCTAAGAGTGCTACAATTGGCTAAATACGTAGAAAGAGAATTTTGCTGATATACTAGAGCATAGGTGTCAAAAGTCGCTTGAATGACTGACAATAGTCTCATTCATCTTAACACACATGTACCCATGCAGAAGGACAGCTTTCAGTGCGGCTGCTGCAATGATACTGCGGACAATGAGCGAAGGACATCTGGCCCCTTGACGGCAGCGAAAATGAGGACCCAGCATCAGTCATGTGGTCCTTGAAAATGTGAGTGACTGTTTCAATTCAAGTCTTCATCTTGACGCACATCTACCCACAATGAAGAGCAGCTTAAAGAGCAGCACCCGCACACGCCCCCACCGTCTACCCCCAATAAGATCGAGAAGAGTTCATTTTGTTTTGGTGAACATCCAAATGCTTATCAGTCATTGTACATGGAGATATGGTGAAGAGACGGTACAAGGAAGATCTTCTACCATGTAGTTTTAATTTCATTTGTACGTTTTTTTCCAACTGTATCTGAAATATTTCAGTACAGCATCAACAACACCGACATGACAGTAACATGCCTGGTTTGAAAATAAGACACAGCACGACACGACAGTGAGGGGCCTGGTTGTCATTTTTTTACATTGAGTTCTCCTCTGTTTCATTGATGCCAAGCTTACGTGCCGTCCCTCTATCTCCCTCCTTAATGGCCGGATCAATTGACTTTACCTTAAAAGTTACATCATGTGCATTTTTTTGTGTGTCGCTCATGACGATGGTTGGTGGAGGTAATGCAAAATGACAACTCAAAATTCACATCAAAACTTTGAGTAGTGCCCTCTTCATCGACTTAACCTTCCCCATGTCTGTTGAACTTCTGCTCTTTAGTCTGTCACTCGGAGGCAATTATCCGTTAAAAATCTGTATATAAGTCGCACCTGTGTGTAAGTCGCAGGGTTAACTATCCCATTAGAATTTCCCGTTGAATCAAAATTCCAATGGTGCACATTTAATAACAATAAAGCTCTCTGGTGTGGAGTCAGAGATGGTTGAGACAGATGTTGAACTCCAGCGCTAGTTTAGTTACCTGTAGATGACTGTCTTTTGTAGCCCTCTCTCTACCAGGATAGTCATTCTTGATGGGAAAAAAGCACAAACATGCAACAGCATTTCAAAACTTGTCAACCTGTTAACACTTAAACGATGCACTTCAGATTCTCATTTATTTGTCTTGATGACATGATACTTGGTGAGCACATCATGAGCCTGGAACTCTCAACTGTCGCAGCAGTCTGTAAAATCATGTTGCAAATTAATGTCACATAGGACCAGTTATCTACTTAGTAGAGAGCAGCTGTGCTAATGGTGACACGAGAAAGGCCCACTAAGTCTGATCCATTTCTCTTAGTAAATCACCTCATCACTGGTCACCATTAAGAATGGCAAAACGTGCAGTCACACGTACCAATTTCCATTTTCCACTAATCCCTGAGAGGAGTGGTTAGACAGAGAGAGGACTAATTTTAAGATGGATAAGGGTGAAAAGTGTTAAGTGTATTAGTTTAAGTACAGATTGAAAATGTATCTTTGTGACATTCTTGAATTACGTGAGGAGCTAAGGGGCATTTTTTTCATTATAATCACTCAGCTAACAAAGCACGATATGTAATAAACACACCATTCACAAGTATGGGACACAACTATCCATCTATGAAATGAGAAACCTGCTACACACTAACAGGCAACACAAGAACAAACTATTGAATGATTTCACTACTTGGTGAATTGAAAAAACCTTCAATTGATGAAATAAGAAATAAAACGATTAAGGCCAAAGACACCTAATTTTTTTCCAAAGCGGCACAACTTGAAACTTTATCAACATAGAGTAGGAGGAACATTTAGTTTATATTTGCTGAAATTCTATGTAGATCATCTATGAATATTCAATTAAATTCCTCTCCATTCCATTCCAAGGGCATCCTCACATTGCTGAATCCATTTAAAACTGTACAAAACAGTGGAAAAGTTGAATCATGGTCATCCTCCAATTGAAACGTGTTAAGAGAGGAGTTTGGGGAAAGCAGGGCACTCACATTCAAAATTGTTCTTATGGTCTATTGCACATACCACGGTTGCAGGGTTGATCATCAAATATTTCATCCAATGAAATACAGTAAAAACACAAATTCGGGTGCATGTGATCAATCCAGTTTTTTCTTCTTATCATCCCAATTTGTTATTCCTTTTCTTTTTATCAAGCACTCACAAGTAATCATACGCCCGTATGTAAATATAATTTGTAAATATACAAATTGGAATCAAGCACCCTGTTTACTGTGTGAGTGGCTGGGGGTCCATTCTGCCGAAAATTGAGTGTGCGCTGCAGTGAAGCTGAACATGCTAAACAAAGCAAGTCATAGATGAAAACATGTCGATCTGAATGTCAATAAATGAACTTTTGATTTCATTTTTATTTTACATGTATTACATTGACAAGTTGTAAGTGTTGCTTGTTTGCCTGTAATAAATAACATTGATTCACTCAACTAAATGAAAAAGGTGAGCGATAAAGGGGGTTCGAAATGCGCGATTTTGAGCTCTCAAAAACAATGAGCTATACCCCAAAAAAGGTGAGGTGCAAATCAAAAATTTGCAATGACGCAATATTGCTTATATTGAGATGCAAATTTTTGCACTCCCTTTATCAGGTTAGGGCTAGCATAAGTCTTTCCTTGTTCCTCTTTCCCGCTTCCGTTAGTTTACGACTAAACGAGTGAGATAGCATCTCATCTAACATTCCTGCCTATCTGCCATTTCATGCTCACTGTACACTATTACTCCCCTCTCAGTCTGCAAAAATGACTGAGAGCGAAGATTGTGATTTCACGCTAAAAAGACAATATGAAATGATGGAGTGACAAATTTTTCTGAAACACAAAAGCGACAAACGGTCCACGGTCCAGGGTACCAGGGTCTATGAGGCTTCCAGGAGCAGAGACACATAAAAATAGCTTTGATATCGGACCATGAGGAGTTCAGAGCTCCTACTGGTTCTTTTGTATTTCTCTGGGGGCAGCCACAGCAGATCAACACTCTGCATCTCCTCCTATCCATCAACTTCCCTGAAGCCCTCTCTCACAACGTCTTGGTCCATACTTTGTACAACACATTCACTATTTTTCTTCTTGTATCCACACCATCGAAACCTTGCCCCTCTGACCTAATCTCCAAAATGCTCTATTTGAGGATATATTCAAGATGTTAGGCTGATGTGCTTATTCCCAATCCTGTTCCACCTGACCACACACAATGACAGCCTCAGTATTTTAATATGAATATGCATGAATATAATATATTTACAATATCTTGATCTTAATCTATACCACCTAAAACTCCTGTCTTTATGGAATGGAGGACACCACTCTATATTCTTATAGTATGCAGACAAACAGTTAAATGGTCAACAAAAGACAACAAAATCTACAATTTTACGTCAAACTTTGTGTGAATTGCAGTCAAAAATTATACATACTGGCAAGTTCTCTTTCTGCTGCAGCGCGGCCTTCTTCTTCCACAGCCTGTCTCGGAGTTCATTGATTCGTTTGTCCATGGCTGCCACTTCCAGGTTGCGTTTGTTCAGGGTCTCTCTCTGCTGCTGCAGCTTGGAGTTTTGCTCAATATTAAGCTTGTTTCTGAGCTGATCACCATAGAGGACAAAACATCATGAAGGAGAAACAAATGAACAAGGTCAACTATATAATAGTTTTGATAAAACTGCCAGAGTTGCAATGCTGCCACTCAAGCCCTGAGCTTTTGTGAACACATGCCACATGGAAGCCAGGACTGAGCCCAAATTAACTGATTCAAGAAAATGTATCTAGCCTCTGCACCATAACATAAGGGCTCTCTATTGCGACAATGTTGTTTTTCTCAATAGGGCAACAGTGGGGGAGTGAACTCAGGTGAGGGACTTGAAACTTGACAACTTGTATACACTGTATGTCTACAACATTCCCTTTACATTAAGACTGCTCCAACCTGAAGCTCCTTGTAGAGGCGGTCTAACTCCGCTACAGTGCTCTGGTTGTCACGAAAGCTGTCTGCTTTGCCATGTTTGAGTAAGTCCAGCCGTCGGTTGAGCTCTTCAACCTTAGAGGCAGCGACCACAAGCTCCCTCTGCTTTTGCTGGAACAGACTGTTCATCTGCTCAATCTCTTCAACTACACAGAATCAATACACAGAAAGTCGGGCAGTTATAATTTGTGCTCTCAAACAGTGATACTAATACACTCACCAGCTACTTCAATTGGTATACCTTTCTAGTAAAAGGTTTGACCCCCCTTTCGCTTGAATAAAAAAATACCTGAATTCTTAATAGCATATTATCAACAAGTTGTTGGTATGATTGTGAATGAAAAATCCAGTAGATCAGCAGTTTCTGAAATAACAGCTAGCCTGTCTAGCACCAACAACTCAACTTTACCTCATACAGTATACCTTACAGTATATACACTTTCTTCACCTTTCTGATGCTGGGTTTGAACTTCAGCACATTATCTAATGCCTAAACTCAGTGCCTAAATGCAATGAGTAATAGCCATGTGACTGACTTTAAAATTATGTTGATGAGCAATTGAATGGCAATTGAATGGCTGTACCTCATTAAGTGGCCGGTGAGTGTACTGTATATCAAAATTGTGTCACTTGCTGACATTTAAACACATAACCACATAAAATCACAAAGCATCATTTAGCACTATGAGGTTACATATGATTTTTCTATTTGTTTCTCCATTGTTTATCTTGGGGGCCCACCCAGTTTGCCGTTGCTGAGCCGTTTCTGCTCCACCTGGCCCTTGAGCGCCCGGACCTTCTTGAGGCGAGTTTCTTGATTCTCAATGTTCTCTCGCAAACGTTGCAACTTCTCCTGTTCAGATGCCTGCTGCTGGTGACGTGGTTCATGCTGCTTCAAGTAGCGTAGCCGCTGCTCCTGGAAGCAATAAGAGGAGAGCATGTGGTACAACCAGGGCACATACTGTACATCTCCAATGATGAACCAAGTGTTTACGAATATTAACAGTTCTTGCATTTATTTTTTGAACCACATCTCAACACCAGGAACTTAATATACTGGGCTGGACTGTTGTCACACCCACAGAGACAGTCAAATGGTATTATATTGCAATGCTTTTCCATCTAAGTTAGCACTACTTCTTCACATGTGCATACATCAAACCCAGTGTTAGAGAATGGAGGAAAGAGGAAATAGTGAACTTGAGATATCTGAGATGCTGCTGCCAGGTAGAAGGAAGAGAGGAAGACTAAATGGAAGTTTTGCGCAAGTGGTGAAGGAAGACATGACGGCAGTTAGTACAGCAGTTGAGTATTCAAAGGATAGCAGTAAGTAGAGGCAGATGATCCACTGTCAAAACCCCAAAAGGGAGTGACTGAAAAACAAAGAGGTAGCTCTACCTTTGAGGCAAGTAGTTGCTGTTGTGCTTCTATCTGTAGTTGCTGTCTGGCAGCCATGTCCTGCAGCTCCGACAGAGTCATGTCCATCCGAGGTGTCCCCACCTGAGTATTAACAACAAAACTAAGTTAGGCCAAATGTGCTACAGCCTAATGCTAGCCCCCAGCCCCCAGGCTGGAGACTATTGATAGACTCATCCAGGCTGGACAAGCAGATCAGGCAGGCTGGCTCAGTGGTCAATGCGTAATACATCTCCGTGCAATACCTCAATACATGTAATATATGATATTCTGTATATCCATATGTTTCTCTCTTTGGTATTAATATATCTCAGTTTATCTTAACTTATTATGTAAATGTCTATATACATAAAAAAAAACGCAGCAACTCATGGATTGTGCAGGATGAAAAGTCTAACAAACAGGACTACTGCTTAGCTTTCTTGCAGGCCATCAAAAAAGAAAAAAAAAAGCCACTGCACAATTAATTATAATGTGGTTGATATATTAATGTTGTATAACCCTCTCTCACTTTACAAAGTTAACATTGCATGTTACATTATTACGCTACATATGACTACGTTATGGTCGGACTTCTATTACAAATTCCCCCCCGCTTTCTACTTACACATATTAAAAAATAAAGACACTGACCCCATTCTCCAGTCTTCTTTCAGGCGGTCCCTTCGCACCATTTTTCTTTAGCTCCGATGCCCTGAAGCCTGCTGATGAAACAAAATGTCACATATATTTGAGTGTTGTGACACATGCAAATGTCACAACACTAGATAGTAGTCTTGGAAACAGTAAGGATGCGTGCAGCTTTGTTTCTGACACATACCTTACAATTTTACTTATTGCATGAAGTTCTCGCAGACTATGAGGTTCATAGTTCTCCTGACCATGAAGGTGTATCAACAGTAAATCCAACAAACTGACGAGAATTTGACAACTGGGCAATTTTGGGACACCAGAATACCATTCTTCTTGGTGTTACTGTTTCATGCAATGCACTGCCTCTCTATCAGGGCAAGGACACCAATGTCCAAAAAACTGCCAGGAGACTTCCAAGTCAAGGTCTTTGAGTTCTTTAAAAAGAAAACAACTGAGCACAACATAACATTGGATCATACCGTTAGACATACCAGAAGTGTGTTCAGTTGTCTATGCTTCATGTAGCCAAATAACCATTAATGCGTTTCGTTAGAGCACAGTACACCTATTCAGCCCGTTTATCTCTATTTTCTTTAAACCTTTCCTTTAAAACCCATATGGACAAATTGTGTAAAATAATCAACTTTAATCTCAAAAATTTTATTGCAATTTGAAATGAAATGTCAACTGAAGCCACAAAAATTAATTTGTATTCTGATTTTCAACCACTTCAACTATTACCTAGCAAGCTGGTCCCAAGATGGTCGGAGTTCAAGAAGAAAACATTGGAAATCTTGAATAAACAAGAAATTTAAGTTATGGAAAAAAAAACTAGGCACTATCGTCACTGTGCAATTAAAAAAAAAAGTACTTTAAATTGGGACAGTCTTCACACATTTGAAGACTGACCTATAAAGTACTGCATAAATTGGCTCCAGATCCTCTGGCAGAGTTCATCAGCCAAAGAAACAGCCTTGAGCATGTCACGAAAGTCTCTGTCAGAGGTGACTGTTATACAGTGGTCCCTCTTTTATCGCAGGGGATACGTTCAAAAAATAACCCGCAATAGACAAAATCTGCAAAGTAATAAGCTTTTTTTTCATAATTATCATACATGTTTGAAGGCCGTAAAACCCCTAACTACACACTTTTATACACTTTTCTCAGATAGGCATTAACATTTTGTCACATTTCTTTCTTATTTAAACACTCTCAAAGTTCAGATTTAAGCAGATTAAAAGAATCTTGTTTTTCCTGCCATCACTGATCCACATAGCTTAAACAGACTCCATCCTTACGATGGTCTTGTTGCAGACAGTTACAACCCTTTCTGCATCCCTGTTAAATGGGGTGGGGGGTGGGGGCATACCTCAAGGGACTTTCGTCTGCGCAAGAAAATAGTGCCGCAACGGCCACAGGTACTCTGCTGTCTGTGAATCATTTGAATGGATAAAACAAGGACTCATCGGCCTACTCAAGAGTCAGTATTGACATAAAACTCAATATTTCTTCCATTGAAAACAGAGTTGGATGAGGCAAATGGGACATCTTTAGGAACTTTTACATTTGCGCTTCTGTCACTTCTATCGACGTGTGTTTGTAGCCGCAGCTTGAAGTACACGTGTCATACTTACCCACGCATCGAAAGTTTCATACTTCCCAAATATGCTGGAAATAATTTTTAAATTGCTCATGTTTGTTCCGTGACGAAGCGTGACGCGGGCAACAGTACATAAACAATCCAGAGTGGAACGAAATGCCTTGGCGCTGACTGATATGAATGCAGCAGGTTCAACTCTAATGACCGCTCACATGACCAATAATGGCCAATCAGAACCGAGCATTCACACAAGCTGTGTAATAATATGGAGCAACATATAGTTAGGAAAATACAGTATTAAGATTCAAAACACATCATTACATTTTTGTGTCACATTACAATACTCTGTGTACTGGTTTTTGCTTTTGATCTTTTTAACAAGGCACCGGAAATCCTTACATGCTGCATGCATTTCTAACCTGTTTTGAGATGTTTTGAGAAATATCACCAGTAAGAGTCACAAAAAAGGTAGAAAAAAGCCACAATGTGGAGACAGTTTGGTATATAGCACCAATCAGTGACATTATGAGGCATGTACTCTGTGGAGAAATGTGTGGCTCATTCCACTGATTTAACATTTATTACTATCAAATCCGAAAAGATGTGGACTTTGGGGAAAAGAGTAATAAATGACTGTTTTACAGAGAGAGCAAAACTAAGCCAGTGTTTCCCAACTGGAGTTTCGCGGAACACAACATGTCCACCTGTGTGCCGCGGCCAAAGTAGTCACGTGCGTAAGTGAGAACAACTATCCCGGGAATGCAAAGAAAGGTTTCAATGTTGTAGTCTTCTTCTTAGCCCATCTCAACTATGTATCCAGCATTGTCATCGTCAGAGAAATATGACTGCACTTTGACTGTATCACTCACCTGTTTCCCAGTTTGGGGGTCTGTCATGACGGAGGAAGAAGCGAACCTCTGATCTCTGCTGTCCCCATCGCTGGAGCACATCAAGCATTCTTTCACCCTCTCCGACAGCTCGCTCTAAGAAATACAATACAATACACTTTGATCAACTAGACATTTTAAAAAGTAATAATACAGGTCCGGTCCATCTGTTTTGTCAGAATCATCTTTAAGAAAGCAAAAATGTTTTCATTGTTTTGGGAAGTGGTAATAGGTTTTTAGAGCTCCTCTACTCTTGGGAGGAATTTCATTTTTTGTAGAGACAATTCTATCAAAGCCTTGAGCAAATTGAAAAAAATATATAATATAATGAAGGGCTGTCAGATACAACTGTTTTGATTGCAGATGGAGCCATAGATTACTTAAACAATTGGTGACTTGATGGATTACATATTACAAAGCTTGTGGATTAAAAAGTTGTTATACAACAAACTGTTAGTATTTGGATGAGTATTTCACAACCTTTTATCTTGATTTAATTTCATATCATAGCAGAAAATATGATACTGACACAACAGTGAAAGTCAGTTGGTAAGTAGGTAGGTAGGTGAGTAGTTAGGTGGTTAGGCAGGT
>OMPJ01039447.1:0-31787 GCA_900312935.1 Carapus acus | reverse complement strand
TAGGCAGAGACAGGTATAAAGCTCTGCTGTGATGATCCCTGAAGGGAGCAGCTGAGAAGATAAAGACAATTTCTTTGACATTCTGAGCCGAGGAAATCAGCAAACATTTCTTGATCTCACTCTTTGCATAAACTTTTTTTTCTTTTACGAGTGTGCGGATACATAATCTACAAAATGCAATAAAGCACACACAGCACCTGGGGGGTATGTTGCCTTGCAGAGGGGCAGTGCCCTGGATGTGAAGGTGAGAGGTAAAGATCCCCCTGGAGATGAAGGTGAGAGGTGAAGATCTTTCAGCCACCAGCTCAACTCTTTGTCTGTTCTGGCCACTCTTCAGTCTATTTTAGCCCAACTAGCGAACATGTCAGTATTGCTGATGTACTAGCGTAACGTCAACGTAACATGAATCCATTATCATTTACTTTCTTGGTTGTATGACTGATTATTATTATATTAGCATTATTACTGACAAGCCTATAGGTTGCAATATTTCAGTATTGATGTTCAGGGGTACAAATGGATTTGCAGACTACTTTCACACTACATAATTACAACGTTCAGAAAACTGATCTGTGTGACACTAATGGAAGATATGTTATGGAGCATAGTGCATTGGTACTTTGACTCCTACGACACCTTCCAACACTGCTGCTTCTGTGCAACAAGATATCAAAATGAAATGTAGATTATCGAACAACGAGGACAGGTACCTAACCTGTCCTTTGAAGCTACATTAGCTAATGATTTAATATCTGAGTGTCACATGGATGTGTTGTGTCTTACTGAAAGCTGGCTTCGCCGCGATGAGTAGGACAGCCTAAATGAAGCCACTCCTTCTAGTCACGTTAACACTCACATTCCTCAAAACACTGGTCAAGGAGGTGAGGTTGCATCCATTTTCAACTCAAGCCTTTTAATCAAACCTGATCCTAAACCTCATTACAACTCCTTGCCTTGTCACACCCTAACTGGAAAACACTAAAACCCATCTTATGGGCCTCCGGGCCCCATACTCTGAGTTTCTACATGAATTTTCTGAGTTTCTATGGTGTTTAGTTCTTAAGAAAGATAAGGTGATTATGGTAGATGATTTCAGTATTCATGTGGATGTTGAGAATGATAGCTTCAGCTTTGCCTCTCTTACACTGCTGGAATCTACTAGCTACTCTCTCAGATGGTACATAAACCCACTCATCTTCTGAATCACACTCTTGACCTTGTCCTAATGTACAGTATTGTAGTTGGTAGAGCACTTCAGCTCTGCCGTTAACACCATCCTCTCCCACAACCTGGTGTCCAAACTGTTGGACATTGGACTCCTATACTCCACATGCCTCTGGATTAAATCAAGTGAAATCAAAGGTAATTCAGTGCTGTATACCTTCAACTAATGCAGTGAAATTAGAGAGCAGACTTAAGGGCTCTTACAAATACATATCTTTACGGAGTGACCTACCATAAAGGGAAGGATCTTTTACGCCACTACTTGCATTAGACTAAGAGATCATAGTATAATTAGTGAGGCGTGATGGGATGAAGACCCATCTGGCATGTGTCACAATACTGTAGTTACACACCATTAAGCAAGGTTTTGATTACAACACGGGTAACGCTGTTGGTATTCCTTCCAAGGAGTAAGTTTAAAACTTCTTAGAACAAACCCTTTTCTGAAGGCCCGACGGAAACTACCACCTGAGCAAAAAAGGGTTAATCCCGTAGTGATTAACCACACTATCCAGATTCCGTTACCCGGGACTGCTTGGGCAAATTATGAAAGGTTAGGTTTTCTCAAAGAATTACTTGCAATTGTGGTAACAAAAGAATACACTACTAACTATAAGGACATCTGTCAGTGGATAACGCTACACTGTTTGGGTGGGAGGTGTGTAATCATGGAGACGAAATTCGAAGGCTACTAAAGAGTGGTCTGAAAGAACAGGATTATGAGGGAAGACCACAAGGTTCTTGTTGTCAGTGTCGTGAGTTAAAACAAGGTCGAGTGTGATTAAGGTGATGAGTGGCTCCCACATAATCACCTTATCTGTCATAATAGCTAGGGATGATAGGAACTCTGTGAACTCGCTTAGAAACTCAGCGTACGGGCCTGGGGGCCGACGCTTTAGGTGTTGGATGCAACAAAGTACCAACAAGGCTTTCAATAGAGTTGTGAAACCAGGGACCAGGGTTGCACTGGAGGCTTGAGTTGAAGATGGATGCAACCCCACCTCCTCGGCCGGTGTCTTGAGCAGTGTAGGTGTTAACGTGTCTGGGAGGAGTGGCTACAATTAGACTTGTGTAGTCGTTGGGCCGAAGCCAGGTCTCAGTATGACATTATATGTCAAAGTGGCGTTCAGATATTAAATCATTGACCAATATGGCCTTAGAGGATAGAGATCTAATGTTCAGTAATCCACATTTAATTTGCGTATCCTGTCGTGCGGGAGCAGTTGTGGTGAGAGGTATGATTAGGTTCCTATGTGTGACTCCTCTTGTCTTTGTTTTCACTGACACAGTTCCTTTGTGGTGTTGGGTGGGTGACTGCTCCAGTGGAGGTGCAGAGAGGCGTGTGGGACTACAGCTCTTCATCCTGGTCTCACTTCTGGATCGCCATGAGTTTGTAAACTAGGCAACATTTTTAGAAATAAGTGCTCTACCATACAAAGTGGGATGTATGCCGTCTCTATTAATCAGACCAATTTTTCCCCAGAAAGTGTGCCAAGTGGACACTATGTGGACTTATATATACATTATATATATTACACATTATAAGAAATAAGACAAATCTGTATGTGAGAAGTAGCTCATTGAGAATGTTAAAGATTAAAAATGATCCTGTCAGAGATGGAAAGCCAGTGTAAGCAAGCTCAAACTGGCATATATTTTTGGCAAACTGCTGTGTTTTAAGTGCTGGAGTGCTAGGACCTGCTGACAGGATAAAGAAAGGAAAAGCTGTCACAATGAAAACCAATATTGGCAATTGACAGACAATATTGTTATTTGAGATGAGGGTAATAGTAAGACCTGACGATGATGTGTGGCTAGTGGCTCCGTCTGAGACGAGAGACTAAGCAGGAGGAAACAGCAGTGATGATGCTGAGTTACCAGGTTAGAAAGAATTGAAAATTACCACATCAGAGGAACAGCCTTAGTGGAATGATTTCGGGACACGGTAAGATTGAGATGGTTTGGTCAGGGATAGAGTTGACATAGTAGATACACTGGACAGATGATGTTGGCAATGGAGCTTGAAGGTTGGAGAAAAAGAGTAAAACCACTGAGAAGAGTGCCCTCACATCAGGGAAGACACGAGAGCCACGGGTGTTTCAGTTGATGACTAGAAGGACACAAGTACCTGGTGAAGAATTATACTTCGTGGCCATCCTGACGGGAGCAGCGGAAAGAAGAAAGTGAGTCGTTATACATTGCTGTGACTAAACACAACAAAAGAATACATGAGGAACGTAAAAAACATGATGCAGAAATTGAATGTGATATAGACCATTCACAAGTTTTCAAAATTTCTTAGCAAGTTTTAATGTTTGGATTGAAATAGTGAGGTAGTGTGTTCACTGCATACAACATGGACACATATTGACAAAACAATTGTGTTACAAGATAAGTACAGTCATAATGAGAGAGGGGCAATATAGAAACAGTCTTGTCTGTCATTCTCGTTTGTCACTACTGGTACTTTGAATGCTTTGACTGTGTTTTGACTGTTTTTTTTTTTTTTTGCCAAAGTCAATCGATTTTTCGTATTTGACCCTCATGTTTGGGCAGGTTACTCAGTTGGTGCAAAAGTGCAGTTGGGATTCGGTATCTTGCTCATGCACACCTCAGACAATCTGGTTGCAAGACACTCGAGTACTCCATAGTAACACAAAGGAGGCTTGATGCAGCTTCAGCACTTCAGGAAACTGTGTAAATTACGAATTCAATGGACAACCAGCCACTTTATTAAAGTAAGTTGCAAGTAGCACTTGTCATCCTGAAATAAATTTGGTAATTGATCAGTCAATGGAAGATCTTTGCTTTTGAGAATCTACAGCACCCTTTTGCTGAAAGTGAGGTTTCTTCTGTCTGTGACACTGACACATCAAAATATCCTTGAATGTTGTCCGGAAGGTCTTGTTGCACAAGGCATAACATATGGGATTAACGGTGCTATTAACATAACATAACCAGTAGCCCAATGCCCACAGAGGGTCAGGAATACAGTCTTCACAAAAAGTATTGACCAAGACCATAATATTGTACGGCAGCCATGTCACAATGAAGGCAGAGAGGATGGCACTGAGTGTCCTTGCTGCTTTCCTCTCATTTGCCCTTTTTTCATTATTGCGTTTGCTGATCTCTGTCTTGGCTCTTGAGGCAAAGCGTTTGGCAAGTGCTGCGTTCTTGATTGAGATGAGTGCTGTTGTTTGGCTGACTGGTGGTGAGGAGAAAGGGTGAATGGGAGAGGGGTCTGATTGAATGTCTTGGCCAGCTTTTGTTGATGAATACACATGCAAAAAGAAAAAAAAATCCCATGAGTGCATTCAAGTGGAGCACAAATGTGTAATAGACAACAGGAGGACAGCAAGGATATTTGTAAGTTGTATGTATGATTTTATGGAACTTTCAAGGTCTAATTTACCCATTGCAATTCAATTAACCTGTTTGAATTTTCCTTTTAGAGCACACGTGTCATACTCAAGGCCCATGGGCAAATGTGGCCCACGGCATCATTTTATCTGGCCTGTGAGCGCTTCAATGACAGTGTCCATATACTACAGGTGTCAATTGAAGGCCCGCGGGCCAAATATGGCCTGCTGTGCCATTGTATATGGTAGATGAGCACTTGTATGACTGTTTCAGTATAGGTTTCCTCCCTTTAAACGTGCATTGACTCACTAATCATATCTCCCAAAATGCAAATGGATTATGTCACTGGTAAAGTGACAGCAGCTGGGCCCTGACCAAATACACTATTTATGAATTGTCATTTGTCAAGAAACATCAACGTGGCCTAATTGAGGGAACTGGGTTGTTGAGTGATTGATTGCTTGTGAACTGATTAATATGGTTTCTATTCCTGATAAAATACTAGGATATATATTATCATAGCAGCAAAGACCTGACATATTTTCATATCTATGCAAATGGGATATTTGTAACTTGAATGAGAACAAATTGTTAGAATAAGATATTTCTAAATGAGTCGTTACAATTTTACATGAAATTACCTTTATATCTCCTTAATAATTGCCATTGTCATATGGCCCGCGGAGAGCAATCGCCATGCTGATGTCGCTCGCGGTAAAAATGAGTTTGACACCACTGTTTTTAGAGGCTAATACTACCTGTACTTGAAAAAATAATCTATTTCATAAATTAATCGCCACCAACCTGCTCTTTCTTGTGATAGGGCTCCAGTAGACCAGACTTCATCGCTTATAACTACAGGTATATCTCTACTCCCCTCACCCACCGCAGACCTCCTGTTTGGATGATGACTTGAGATGAGGGAGAGAAAGTAGGGGAGCAAAAATCCACAGACTCCTGCACATCCCCTTCCTCTTTGGACTTCCAAGTTCCTCTTGCTCCTCATCTGATTCAAGTCATACCTGCTCTGGTCTAGGGAACTGTTCATTTGGTAAAACCTAGCTGAAGTCGGTCTTGAGGTGTTGTGAAAACTTCTGCCAGCATCTCCATAATCGCTCCCTTGATTGTGAGCATGGTTTAGGCCATTGCCTGAGCTTGATCCCTTAAGCTCTTGTAGATCTCTAGCACGTTTCTCTGTTTCCTGGTAGATCTTCCAAAATAGGAATGCCATTATAGTAACTGGTAAGTAGAATGCAGCAATAGCAGTGCAGAATGTAATGATGGGCTCAGATAGGAATTGGATGTAGCACTCATTAGGTTGCACTGTGCGCTCGCCAACTATATATTGCCAGAATAAGATGGCTGGTGCCCAGAGAATCAAAGATACGGACCAGGCAAGTCCAATCATGGCCATGGCCCATTTGGTTGTGCGCTTTGCCCTATAGGTCAATGGTCTTGTTACAGAAAAATACCTATGAACAGGAGGGTGAAGACAAAATCATCAGACAAATCATGCAGAACAAGCATGCCCAGTAAATGCATTGGTAAAACAATAACGCAATTCAGTACACACAAATGATAGATGGTGTAAGTATTCTTATAACCAAGCTTCCATATCTAAAACACAAAGCATAGCAGCTCCATTTGATTTAAAAACATACATGACAAACTTAGTCTTAAAAAATTGTTACGGTTGCTATGAAGAGGTCATTGTCAACACACCAGACACAATCAACGATCATTCTAATATTACTGTACCTGTCAAAGCTGATGACCAGTAGGTTCATGACTGAAGCGTTACTTGCTACATAGTCAATGGTAAGCCACATGTCACAAGTTATGGACCCCAAGTTCCACTGGCCCATGATGATGTAAATTGTATACAGGTTCATTGACAGCATCCCAATGGTAAGGTCAGCAAATGCAAGACTGAGCAGGTAGTAGTTATTCACCGTCTTCAGAGCCTTGTTGATCTTGAATGACAACAATACCAAGATGTTGCCAATAACAGTGACGACAGAAAGTGATCCAGTAAGGAAGACAATTATAATGATCTGAAAATGAATAAGTAAAAAGGGAAGAAATATATTTTCAACTCACAGTTTACTCACAGTTTCACAGTCACAATCGCACAGATTATGAGACACTGTAGAATCAAGATAATGGCAGACATAGTTGTCTTTACCCGTGACTACAGGATGGACCACGATAAGTCACACATTTAAGTAGTTAAATGTCACAGATCGAGTCATTTTCACCAGAGACCAATAGTTGGTGCTGAGTGAGTGTTCCTTCTCCTTGCCCCGCCCTGTCACACCCTTGACTCGACCATCCTATCAGCTGGCTACTTGAGCAATCAGCCTGGCTCTTAATCTCACCTGATTGTTTTGTGTTCTTCTCATGACGCTCTTGCATTTTTCTCACCTCCAATTTTTTGGGTTTTGACTGTGCTTGTCCTTGTTTTTGATCGTGTCTCCTGCCTACCATGATCGCCTCGTTTTTGGTTCTCGGACCTGTTTCCGCCAACTACCCTGTAACGTGACCTGTGCTTGCCCTCTGACTCACCCAGCACCCCACTCTGCTCACCTCGCTCTTCTGTCCTCCCAAACCGACCTGTTGCCTGTCTTTGGCTGGGAACCGATTGTGTCCCTTTTGTCGCATCCAGATCTAATGCACCTCAAGCTTGGAATTTTCCCTCCCTTGGAATGCCCTTTGGCTTCACTGCCACCTGCTTTTGTTAGAATAAACACCTGTCTAAACGAGAGTTTTTATGTGTACGTGTGCTTCTTGGTTCTCCGCTTGGTCTTTGATAGTTACCAGCTGACAGTAAATAACTGACTCTGGCATTCTTTTTATGATACTGACCACAACAGCACCAAAAACACCATCAACAGTGATGTTGCTCTTTTCATCATCATCATCATCATCATCATCATCATCATGATAATGAGGACTATGACTGATTATGATTCTTTTGACTGCTGCCTTCAGGGGTCGCTACAGTGGATTATCCACCTCCACCTACCATTGTCCCTCCAGTCATCCACTGAAACATCCGCTGACATTACGTCGTCCTCATCCACATCCATGAAGCTCCTCTGTGGTCTTCCTGTTTTCGTCCTATCTGGCAGTTCCATTTCCTGCATCCTCTCTCTAGTGTATTCACTTTCTTAACTCTGCCCGTGACCAAACCATCTCAATCTTGCTTCTATGAACTTCTCCCCAAATTACTCCACCTTAGGTGTTTCTCTCACGATCTAATTTTAAATTCCATCCAACCATGTCACACCCAACGAAAACCCCAGTATCTTCATTTCTGCCACCTATAGCTCAGCCTCTTGACTCCTAGACCAGGGGTGGCCAGCCCAAGGCTCCCAAGCTGCATGTGGCTCTTTACTTGGTTTCATGCGGCTCTTACTTTCATGTCATGTCATGTCACATCTTGTGTTTGTGTTTTTTTTTTACAATTTGTGCATCTCACATGCATGTGTGTTGACGCAAATGATAAGGGGGGAACAGCTATTGAGTAGTGTGAGCCTTATGGCTACAAACAGCCACTGCTCTTAGCCACAATTTTGTGGCTCTTACCATCTGAATGATTGGCCATTCTTGTCCTACACAAAGCTGTTCATTTCTTAAGTGTACATCCTGGTAGGTCTCACTACCACCTTGTAAACATTCTGAGTAAGTGTAGCTACGATTCACCCGTCACAGAGCACTCCCCACATTCTCCTTCAGTCATTCCACCCTGTTTGCACTGTATTCTTCATCTCTCTTGCATTCTGTCCATTATTTCTAATGGTTGACCCATTCATGAACATTAACTCTGTCTTCCCCCTGCTAGTTCTCAGTCCTCTGCTCTCCAGTGCAAACCTCCATCACTGTAAGTTCTCTCCCACCTGTCTCCTGCTCTCACTACAGATAACAATATCGTCTGCAAACATTATTTTCAAGAGGCGCTCCTGGCTA
This sequence comes from Carapus acus, assembly GCA_900312935.1. Taxonomy (NCBI): domain Eukaryota; kingdom Metazoa; phylum Chordata; class Actinopteri; order Ophidiiformes; family Carapidae; genus Carapus; species Carapus acus. The sequence continues at coordinate 23,234 of OMPJ01039447.1, read as the reverse complement.
ACATCATCTGTCCATCTGCCCATCAAACAAGAAGGGACTGAGTGCTGATCCCAAAGTCATCAGACCAGTTCAGAAGCATGTAAAGATGCCTCCTCTGCTCTTCAGGACTGCTTTGAAACCATGGACTGGGGCATGTTTGAGCAGGCAGCCACCTACAACGATCACACCAACATCCAAGAATACACAGATACTATTGCTGCCTACATCAGGAAATGCGGCTTTGATGCCATGGAGACCAAGTCCATCAGGAATCAGGAATCTATTATTGTTATTACAGCAACTGAATGGTGTAATGAAACAAAGGTGCTGCGTTCTGGTGCACGTAATTGAGTAGAGAAAAAGAAGACGAAGAAAGAGAGGATCTACAGTATATACAGAAGAATCTAAACACACAATATGTACATCATAAATATCGGTAAAAATATCCATATAAATAACGATATAAACACAAATACAAATAACAGCACTGATGGGATGGGAATTTTCCAAGATGACTGAGACAAATGTAGAGGCTTAAATGTAAAAATGTGAGTGCTTAACACTGACCGCAGTGTTAAGCATTTTTTGTAAACTGTTCTGTCCTGATGCTGTTGAAGTGACATACTCTCATACTCATCACAGTATGGACCGATCAGAAACCATAGATTCTGACAGGGGAAGTGCACAGGTTACTGTGGGCCCGAAACACTGCCTTCACAGCAGGTGACGAGGTTGGCCTGTGAACAGCAAGGGCCAACTTGGACCGTGGCATTAAAGAGGCAAAAAGGCAGCATGCCATAAGGATAGCCACCACTTCAGCGACATCAGAGATACCAGGCAAGGGATTCAGACCATCACGGACTATAAACACCGACCACAGACCTGTGACAGTGATATCACTCTAATGGACCAGCTGAGCGACTTCTTTGGTCGCTTTGAAGCCCATAAAAGCACTCCTACCTAAAAATCACCATTCCCCCAGATGATCAGGTGCTGTCCCTGTCTCCAGCCAGCTTGAGACAATAAACATCTATGTTGTCTGAGCCAACGGCCTTTCCAATCGTCATCCTTTCCATTGCTTCCCTCACTTCCATCTGTCTTACTTCCTGCACTTCTTCCTCCACAACTTGTCCTTCATCCGCCCTACTCTCTCCCTCAGACTCCACATTCGTTGGTCCTCCAAGTACTCCTTTTTCAGCACACTCTGCTCAATCGCTATCACTATTCCATCTCTATTCTTAATCACTCTAATCTGCTGTACATCTTCCACAGCTTTTTTGTCTCTCTTTAGCCACCTCTAGCAAGTCATTCATACCTTCTATGCTGTCCAACCTCTCATATAACTCATTGTATGTCTCTTCTTTCGCCTTCCTTTGCAACAGCTCTATTTGGCCATTTGTTGAGCTTCTGAGTACTCCTGTCTGCTGGCCTCATGTCTCTGTCAATCACACTTCTTCTTCATCAACTTCTTTGCGTGGATGCTCTCTCGTACATCCTCGTTCCATCAAGTCTCCCTGCCTCCTCTCCTATGTTCAGAAGACGTGCCACCCACCTTTTTACCACTTACCCTCACCAACTTTGCTGTACTTGATGCTGCCTTCGTACAGTCTCCCTTGGTGCAAGCTTACAATCTTCAATGTAGGATATAATTTATTGGTGTGTACCCTCCTACACTCTTGTTCATCACACTGTGCTCTTCACTCTTCTGGAATACTGGAATACTACTGTATGTGGTAACTATTGCCATGTCCATACAATTTCTAAAGTCCACCATCCTCTGCCTCGCTGTGTTTCAAGTCAGGACAATTTCATTTGCGCCTAATCATAACGCGTAATCTCAAGGTGCTTTCCAAGGTGGAGCAAATAGAGCTCCTCAACATGTACACACAAGCAAAGTCTATAAGGTGAACACACAGAGAGCCAACATATCCCCCATTAGCAAAAGTGGCCAGGAAAAACTTCCGTTAAACGGAAGAAACCTCGGGCAGGCCAGGCTGCAGGTGGGTAGCCAACTGCCTTGATCGGTTGGATTAAAAGAGAGAGAGAAAGAGGGCCGAGAGAGAGAGAGAGAGGGAGAGAGAGAGAGAGAGAGAGAGATGTAGGGATGCAATGCAGCAGGTGCACAGCATGCCAATCAAGAGCAGGACCCAGATGTTTGGGCGTTTGTCATCACTGGTTGTGTTCCAGCTGCTGGCTGCGCGTTGGTAAAGCATAAGACAAAGACTCTGGGGAAGAGGCCAAATTGGTAACATGCATTAATGAGACACGGATGCAGGTGAATGATGGAGGTAAGTGAGGCGGAGAGGGAGAGAAAAGCTCAATGCATTATCTAACTCTGGCTGCATAGTTTTGCCTATCTAGAAGCTTTATTGAAAAGGATAGTTTTAAGCCTACTCTTGAATCCTGAGCCTGAGCCTGATAGCTAAAGGCTCTGTCCCCTATTCTACTCTTACTGAGTAGAATAGGCTTTAGGAATCACCAGTAACCTTGCAGAGTTCTGGCTGGATAATAAGGCACAATCAGCTCTTTAAGGTACGATAGTGCCTGATTATCACCTTATGGGTGAGGAGAAGGATTTTAAATGCTATTCTCGATTTTCTCGGCTGCCAGTGCAGAGAGGCTATCACTATGGAGATGTGGTCTTTTATCTTAGTTACTGTCAGTACAGGTGCTGCAGCATTCTATACTAGTGTGAGAGGTTTTGGTGTCTTGTTGTTACAGCCTGCTAATACAGAATTAAAGTAATCCAGCCTTGAAGTAACAAAAACATTAATTTGCTTTTCAGCATCTTTTAATGACAGCATGTGCCTAACCTTTGTGATATCATGCAAGTGAAAGAAGGCAGTTGTTGACATTTACCTCATATCAGCATAATCCTAACCCTAACCTCTTAGACGCCGGATGAAGTCCTTAAAGGGGACGAAATATCGCGTCGGGCTTGTACAGTTATAGCGAAATACAGCGTGTGAATTTTGTACTTTTTTTCCAAAAATGTGTTTGTTTTAATTCTTATTTTTCTGCCTGTTGGCTTTGTCTTCCATCATTTTCTTCTATTTCCATAAAAGTTACTATTTCACACCATTTTCTGTTGCATGTTCGTTTTTTTCGTTTTTACCTTGAGCCTCCCATTTTTTCTGCCAAGCCGTCCCTACTACCTCCCGGGGGGCAACGGCTGAGGCCCGTCCCCAGCCTAGGAGGCACCCTCGACAGCGGCACGAGCCACGTCGCCAACAATGGGGAGGTGAAAACGGCGCAGAGGGGATGGTGAGTCCCTTCCCCCACCCCCAGGAGGGGACTGGGGCTCTCCTCCAACCTCCTCACCTCTCTCTGACTACACATTGACTCAGTTCCTCTTCTTCCCCTCTTTCCCGCTCTCCAACACATCCACTGAGATTTACTGGAATGGTCACTGTCTTGCCTCTCTGTGGGGACACTCTCGGGTTGGACATGGATCCAACATGTAAGTCATATGCACCGCTAAAATTCAACATTATCCCTTTCAATTTTAGCTTCAAACGCACAACCCTGTCCGTGACTCTCCTCTCAGTGGTTGCTTTAATCACAAAATGGTCCTTCAAGATGACCCCTTCTACATTCGTCTCTCTATCTGCACCAGATCAATTTGCATCCTTCTCCAATGGTCCTGGCCTTGCTCCCTCGCCATTTGGTCTCCCGGACACACAATATATCTACCTTCCGCCTCTCCATCATATCAGCAATCAATATATGTCCTCCTACTGTCTTTGCCCAAGAGTAGAATTATGATTAATACAACAACAACAACAGTTGTAATGGTAAGATTAGTTATTTGTCAATTGATTATTACAATTATTAGTAATGGAAATCAATATCACCAATAAATCCATTAATAGTTAAACAACAATGATAAAAATCCAAAGTATAATTTTAGAAAATATCTATATATCCTAATGTATCCTAATATATCATGTGCTGATATGTCATATTCTATAACAGGGGTCGGCAACCCAAAGTGTTGAAAGAGCCATATTGGACCAAAAAAGTAAAAAACAGACCTGTGTGGAGCCGCAAAAATGTGAAAGTTTTTTAAAAAATCTAAAAAAAAAAAAAAATTCAATCTAAGGCTTATTAATCAATCAAATATTTATTCTTAACATTTTTAGAGCACTGGAAAACGTTAAGAATATTTGTGTCACATTTTTCCTCCCATAAAAACCATATTAAAACAAAAAAAAAAATCCAATTTTTCCCCATTTTTATCCAATGTCACACATTTCCGAAAGTGCTCCAGGGAGCCACAAGGGCGGCGCTAAAGAGCCGCACGCGGCTCCAGAGCCGCGGGTTGCCGACCCCTGTTCTATAACAATTTTTCTTCAAAATTTGTGTTATCATGTAAATAATAATGGCAAAAATAATCATAATAACCTTCCCTTGTAATAATACTAATATCACATTGGCCTTTGTCATCAAAAAACATTGCAGCATTGTATGGATGGATATAGTACACTGTGCCTTATACTGTGATTTTTCCCATTTAAAAAGCTATAAAAGGTAGTTTCTATCCAAGTTGGGTTTGTGCATGGATATGAAAATATTAAGGTAGCCATCTCTGTTACCTGCCAGACTGCATATCCACCTGAAATGTCCAATTTGTCTTTTGGCAGGATCAGTGTCCTGTTGTCGGATGAATCCATTGGGTTCTGTCCTTGTCCTGTGACAGCTTCATTTGTGAAGAAAAGCAAGAGAAGAATATTTCAAAGAGAAAAAAAAACATTTTCATTTTGACACAGTAATCCAACGTTCATATTGATACAATGGTAAAGTAAGAGATTACAACATAATTTTTGATCCACAATTTGTGACAGATCTGCAAGCAACACCTGTTGTAGCAGACTCAGGCTGAAATTGTTTAGCAGCAGAAAAATTGGTGAGCAGCTGGCTCAGGTGAAAGCTGTCTGTCATATTCATGGCGAATAGAGGATGCCTGGAGGACAGGAGAAACATAGATACATGTCAGAGATACTTGATGCTGACATTACATAAAATTATTGCTTCACTTCTCATGGAGTATTACAATATTATTTTCACATCCCTCCTTTTGAAACTGACCCACCCAGACTGATGTGTCTTGTAGGCCGTAAAAACAGCTGTGAGACAGATGGGTGCTAGTGAGACGGATACTTGCGTTGCTGTAACCTGCAGACAAATCTCATGGCCACAAATTAGCAGAAGCTCTCTTGACTTGGTCTCCCACCAGGGTGCAAATTAGAAAGCCTGAAACAAAGGCAGTGAATGCCAATGAATGAATAATTTTTCAAATCCTAATCTTTACAACGAAAGCAATTTGACATCATTAAATGAATGCATTATACTTAAGATAATGACAACGTAAGACTGGGAGTCTTAAACAACGCAAGGTATTTTTGAGGACTTCATTTTCATAGTTGCGACAAAAATGTGAGACAAAACAAGGTCTTTTGTTCAGACTAGCGAGGGTTTTCTGTAACATACTTTCCAGTTTTCACAAATCCCTTTCTTTTGGAGATACTCTGCCCCAGAGACTTGTCTGGCTGTATTCTCAACCAACAACAGATCTTCCCTGCACTGAAAAGCAGTCCATGTTGCATTTTCATTTATGTTCTTCAGGACTTCAATCTCTTTGTGAAATTGCTCATTTGGGCCATTGAAATTCAGACTACTTTGTATCTATGTCCGTTCACTTGACTTGATCAAAGGATACAAAAATGATACCACGCGTACAGGAACATCCATGCCAGTGTGCACCACAGCTATTGGTGGGGGTTCCGTTCATCTCAACATGCAGTTGCGTTCCAATTATTGCCCACTAATCATTCAGATGGCACAGTAATTATCTACAAGAGTGCTAGTGATTTGATTTATTGTTCTTGCTAGCATTATGTTGGGGTGTCTTTGGGTAAGACATTTAATAATAGACAAGGCACCTTGCTGAGTGAGCCTCAATTAACTTTTTCAACTTGTACGTTAGTGTTACGGGCAAAAATGTATAGGGCTAATGTATAAACCAAGTTTTTTAGGGTCTACTGAAACATATGTTTGCTGTTAAAGTGTACAAGTGAAGAAAAGAGTTATGAGACAAATAGCTTTACATGGCAGTACATGTGATGGAAGGGAGGATATGATAAGATACAGAATAAAGTGATGACGCAACGCTTTAAATTGCCATGTCTAGATATGCACTCAACTAAAAAAGATTGTTGTAGTTTTGCTTTGTTTCTGGTACACACTGAATTATTTTCCTCATGTATGGTTTGTGCAGGGCTGTAACTACAAAGCTTAAACAGCCTTCCACTAGATGCTGCCCCCACCTCATCTGGAAGGATCCTGTGGTGTTCCCAGGCCATCTGAACAACATGCCTTAAACAACTCCAAAGGGAGGCCTCTATGAGCTAGCTCAACTGGCTTCTCATGACGTGTAGGAGCTTTGTCTCTATGACTGAAGATGCCACTAAGGAAGTTTGTATTTTGAAAACACATTCCCAGTCAGAGGCATCAAGCCTGTGGGCAGTAACAAACCACACAGCAATTAATCATCGTAATTTTACAATGTCCTTGTTCAACAGTTTTGGATATTTTTTTTAGTTTTTTTTTCCATAATGTTGCATTCAGTGTTCAGTGCAGTCATTTGTCTAATGTCAATTCTTGACAGGTGCCTCTTGAGTGCAATACTTCACTGCTAGAACTGTTACATTTGTATTCTATTTCTTATAATTGGTAGTAGTAGTAGTAGTATTCATTACAGTAGAATATGAAAAACCCTGCATCTACATCACCTCCACCCTACAGTGTATTGTCAAGAAAATTTTTTGAAAAATTGCAATTGAAAAAAAATATGATCAGTTCAACTCTTTCTAGTCACTCGAACAACAAAATTCTCCTCATGACACTATTGTTAATGAGAATGCCTGTGGAGATAAAGATTTAGGTACATCGAGTCATACTCTTACATCTTATCTGTTCACCTCTGTGTCATATTTGCAGAGGCACTCATCACCAAAATATAAACGTACCTGTTGCCTGTGGCAGTCACATTGAACGGTGCTTGAAGCTGTGCTTGGGATCAATCCCCTCCACCAATGTGGACCTGGAACAGCCAGTGTGGAAATGAAAGGCAGTCTGCTGTTTGTGGCAAAGGGAACTGTCATGTGGCCCTTAAACTTGTCATGGTTGGATGAGCCATGAGAACCCTGATACCGAGGCAGCAGACAAGCCACGTTTAGTGGACTTGAGTACTTCCCATGCTCTTCATTACAAATAAAATAAAGCATGAGCCAAATCATGTGGCCGCAGTCTACAATATTTGGAGTCCCGAGCAGTAGTCTAAACTGCAAATCCTTCTACATCCACAAAGCTGGGGCATATCAGTTGAGAAAAATGTCTAACAAAGGGAAAACACAATTTTCACGATTGTTTTCTGGTGCAAATCGTTAAAATGTGTCTTTTAAATTTGCCTATGATGTAGTTTATATAAATACTTACGCATGCAATGTGCTGTTACATAGTTGTACACTAATTATACCACAAATTTGACAGCATGTCACTCTCCTTTCCTCTCTCACCCACTACTCTGCCCATACATGGCAAAACAAGCGTACAGGGCTTTTTTGAATATATATTTGAAAAAAGTCACTGGTTGGACTTCTGAACCGAAAACACATCCAGAGACATAGACAGACACACCAAAAAGAGGGATGGAATGGGTGAAGGAAGGAATGGGGTGACGGAGGTCTGGCGGAGAGATGGCAAAGTAAGGTGCACTTCTGAAGTGTGCAAGTAGACAAAAACACGTAACAGTTCATTGCCTGAGCATAAATTTGTATTTTCGCTGCATTTGCCCTCGACGGCAAATTCAGAGGATGCAAATTGAAAATATTTGCACTGTATTGTATAGACAGGGTCAGTGGAACTGCGTGAAAATGTTCTACAAAGCAAGAGATATCTGTGATTTCCCAAAGCTACAGTCGCGCCAAAATGATTTTAGAACAAATGTGCCTTGAATGTAATGGACTTTATTATTGACTGGGACCATCTGCAAACACAAACTGATGGCAGTAGATGCTCATCATACACAATGTGCATAAAGTGAGGAGAGCAGTTCAAATGTTTATCTCTTGATACAGTGCATGAGCAAGAAATCAAAACATGAATTGTACAAGGTAATATTTTTTTATTTTCAAAGTGCATGCAATTCCATTCATAATGCTTTGTATTTGCTTGTTTATTTTTCAGGTATATGTCTGAAAAGCAGGACAGGTCAACTGGAATCTGTATAATAATTAAATAACGACAACACCTCATCTTTGTAATCATATTTTATAAATGCAATAATATACTTAATATTATCAATTACTGGTATAACTTCGAAGAAACAGTGCTTCATCATTTCAAAAAATGGATTCCTTATGGGTTTCATTGGTCATCCATTACATCCGATGTACCGAAAAAGGAAATCATCAGTAGAACAACATCAAAAATGTATGTCTGGCTCATTTTTCCCATCTATCGTGGCATACATCTTAGGTGCATTGAAATGCAAATGAGTATCCCAATTATTTAGAGTAAAAAGTGCCATTATAAACACATGGCTCTTAATTGATCTTTTGGTAGTAATAAACTACATTAGCATTAGCATTAACAATAAATTTCCTCAACATAACACTTGCTATAGTTAGAGTTCCTACCTATATTGAATATTGTCCCCGATAATGGAGCAGCATGTGTGCTCCAGTGCTGCAATCTTAAATCCAGATAATCCAAATGGCACAAATCAATATACACTGCATATTAGGGCTGGCCTGTGGGCCTACTATTTGTGCCATTGGAGGACGTTTTCTACACAGAGGTCTAGGATGAGGTCAACACTGCAATTTTAGAATTTATACTTTGCTGTCACTAGTCATCTTTCTCACACCCATGTCCATGAAGCAATATGATATCCTTTGGATGTGAAAAATTAAAGCAGGCCCTGGAAAAGCACCAATACTGGAAGCCATGAGCATAACATATTGTACATAGATATTTAAATTATCCATGTATGCACACATAACCAAGCACATCTGTGATCTTTAGAATAAATTAGTTCATCAAGATGACAACCACTTAACTTTGCAAAATTCTTCTGAATACATTTGTAAAAGATTTACAACTGAATCTTCATTTTGCAAAATTCTTCTCTAATATTTAATATGCCTATCCCCATTCTAAGCCTAGTGTGAAAGGGTTTCAGAGGGAGTATTGCTCTTTTGAAAACTTTTCAAAGCCTGAACTTAATAAATACCAGCTAAAATAAAAGATAAGTAAAAAAATAAAAGCTAATATTTTGAGGGAAACACTTAAGTGAAAAAAGACACATTGTAAGGGAAGGAAGCTATGATTAATGAGTTACAATAATTTTTTTTTACCATGTAATATCACAACATACATAAATCTTAAATCATCTTAAGTAGTTCCACTAGATCAAGTTTTTGCCATTTCAGTTGGTCTTTGAATCTGCATAATAAACATGCGGGTAGATTTGTTTCTTAGACACTTGTCTGAACAATGGTTATTGAAAAATGTTGATTAAGCAGTATTGCATCAGAACATTATCAAAGGGGACCTTATGTTATATGACATAGGTGACATAATCTATATGATGATAGATATGAAAAATAAATTTGGACTTAATCTTTCATTCTGTATATTCAACGTGCAACATTCAACTGAAATACTCATCCTTAGTCTAAGGAGGAGCCAGTGAACACCAAATGATAAGCTGAATCTCGAATGAGCGACCCTCAATATTTGCTTAAATTAAATTTTGCACACTGATACCAATGCTTTTCTAATGGCCGCGAACTGCAGCATGATATGATTAATGAAGTATTTCTTCTGACACACCTCTGATGTCCTTCTAATGTATTACATCTCTTACAGTGATCCCTGAATAATCAACTCCCATTGGAAGACAGAGGAAACCTGGTGGGTTACTCATCCACAAAACTGTTACTACTGTTATCAGATGGCACAAAAATGTAAAACAATGGATCAAAAATGAAAGAATCTCAACTAAAATTCTATATATGTGCCCCCTACTTACATGTCTAACAGCAGACTTTGCTGGATGAAAATGAAATGAAAAATTTAACAAATCAGTTATTTATGTAGATTTAATCTTGCATGCGCCATTATTCCAGTACCTATTTCCTAAATATTTCAAAGACAGTAATGCCAAACCTTGTGTGATACATGCAACAAGTTTTCCAGGTAACCATTGTTTCCCCAGACTCTATACTGCATAGTATAAGCCACAAGGCCAAACTGTCCAGCCAATTCAGTCAAAGTCTATACATCCTTAAGTGTGCCCCTGAACATTGCTTTGCACTCCTCTGCACTAGGATTACTGATACTTCACTCCCACTTAACTAGTAGGCAGTAGAATAACTGTAAAAAAAAACAAAAAAAAAAACAAGTATTGCTACCTATGAAGTTTCCATTCACACTGTGTCCCCTCTCTTCTTTTGGCTGTGAATCAGCAGGTTGCGAGGTGCACACTGAGAGGTGCAAAATGTAACAGCAATTGAGCTGATACTGGCAGCAGAAATTTCCAGCAACATTGCCAGAATGAAATGTGTATCAGCACAGGGAGCGGGTGATTGATTATTCTGTTCAATTTCTTCATTTCAAAAAAGGGCCACGAGAGGAAGACTTCCTAATGCCTGATATAAACAATAATTTTGCAGTCAGTAGAGGCTTGTCCTTTGTAGTGTCAAAACTGGAAAAAAAGGAATGTCTAGTTCAAAATGGGTCATTCACCCAAATGCATTACCTGTTGGTAATGCTGGGCAAGATGCAAGGGGAAGCCATCAATTTTGATATCAGTAGAAAATGTTCACTCAACAGCTCAACCGAAACAAGGAAACATACAACATACAACATCAGTAATATATGCAACTAATAAAAATGAAATTGCATTTAATGAACTCTTTACATAGATTCTAACAGTCTTTGAAATGTAATTGAAAATGATGGAATTTATATTGATGAGTTCACAAGGACACAACAAAGAGCTGCTTACTTGTTGGTCCTGTTCTGGACACGTTTGGAAAAAACATGCTGCCCTGTGTTCATCCCTCCAATGTTACTAGTAAGGTAACATGCCACTCGGCAGCCAGCCTTAGCTGCCTAACTCAGCCGCATTTACCCTTGGAGGTGTCTTTGCTGTGTCCATGCTTAACACATATGCAATATGCATCATAATAATTGTCAGCTGACATTAACTTATGTAACCGTCTGTTTCCACATATATCACTTTCTGTGATTTAAAGTGTCCTCATTTCATGTCCCTCATCTCCCACTTCTTCTAGCCCTTCATTTTCATCTCAGCCTCTGTGATTATGTTCTCCTATTTCACAGAGTAAATGTAGATTAAGATGACAAACACACACACTTGACATCACAGCCAACTGTTTCTTACCAGTTTCAAGATGTATAACAGATAATCTTTTAATGAACAAAGCATATTAAACAAAGACGGCTCTGAGACTATGAGGGGATGGATTTGTTGAGTGTTCCGGGTACTGATGCAAAAAATATGGGTGAAGGACAAAGGTGAATGTTTGATGTCATTTAGTACGATGTCAGATGGAGGCTGGAGAGGGCTTCCCCATTTGTTGCTGGGAAATCAATTAAGCTGATCCTCATATTGTTTCCGGAAACAGTCACCAGCTGGGAAAAATTCCCAGCAGCGCTCCTGGTACATTTTCCATACATATGACTCCTACAAAGATATTCACACACATCAAACGACACAACAAGAGGGAAGCAAGAGATGGTGAGATGCTGATCTACTCCAGTAGAAGGAAAGTGAATATCTTACCTGTCCTGTGTGCTCTGTTTCATCTTTGTTGATGAGATACATCACAAAGAATCTGACAAACACATGCATACACAAAAAGATAGATATATTCAAGTACACACAAACTGAAATGGCATTTCGTGAATTAAAACAGAAGGCTAAAATAAGATAACATTAGAAGCGTAATTCTTTCGACTGATACTGAATGTTTCCCACTTGATCAAACAAAAACACAGTAGATAGGTGAGGAATAGTTGTTGTTGTACTCACAGATAATTGGCTAGATTGTGCTCCTGCAGTGTATGTGTTTCAAAGCCATGTGGGACTGTGTCAAAGTAGTCATTTCCTATTCCACATATAAAACATTTGGTCTAGAAAATAACAACATGAGTGAATTATTATCACTGCTGTTGTACGTTGTCCGCTGTTGTGTTCACATCACCATCATCATATGTCCATCCAATACTTATTGAATCCTCGAGCAGCAGGAGGAGACATTTGATAGTTTTCACAAACAGTTAAGGAAGAATATGTCACTCTGTAATGTCAGAAACTTAAAATGTGTCAATCCCTGCCTTTGCCCTGATCTATTATGATTTAACCTTCAAATGAGATTATTTCAAATTGGCTGTAAAACACATGTTTGTGAAATACAAATAAACTGAGGTACTAAATGAGAATAATTTGAGCCAATGTTGCAATGTGTATCTCTACCTCCATGTCTTCTTTCACTTGCTCCTGCTGGTCTCTGAGCTCACCAAAAGCATCAATGATCAATCCTAGATTTCACACATCACATCACAAACAGAAATCAACTTAACTGTTGAGTAAGGAAATCATCTTTTGTCTTGCACAGTGATGGACTTCTTAACCAGGCATTAGGCTCAATGTAAATATGAAGAAAACACTTTTGACATTTGACATGTCACTGTGACCACTTGCGTGGATGCTTGTTGAACTCCCAATTAATCCCTAAACAAAGTACCTGCATTTTCTTAAGGAAAAGCAATTATCACTGTAGTGATTCTGGCTTGCCAACATTTGAGATGTTGTTTCTCTGAAAAAAGTTAGTGTTTGGGTGTTCTGAGTATGTTGCTCAAGTTATTTGCCCGTTTTCATGGGCCTTTTAAATGACTGGTCTACAAAAATTGGATCTAATCCATTTTAGGTTTCATTTAAAAGTGTTGACTTGTTCGGCCAACACTGATTTTTTTTTTTCGTTTTACTTACCTACATATGTGTGAGTTTTTGCTTGTGTGCTTGAAGTATGGCGGATTGAAATGTTTTTAGGTGCAAAAGTGATGAACACCTAAAATCCTATATTGATTATTTTGTAAATGTTATCAAAAACACTTAAGGCTGTCTTGGTCTTGATCAAGACCATGTGACCATGTGCTCATACCCTGGATTATGGCGAGAAGGATCACAATGACAAAGAAGAAGAAGGTGATATCAAAGATGATACGATAGATCTCATATTCATCTCCTGCTGGATCTTCAATTTGATCACCAATCCCTCCACCTGCCCGTACACCTACATACATATGAAACATATAGCACTGGAGACAGAAAGAGAGAGACAGACAGATGGTGAGAGAGGAAGCCTTTAATAATGCTTGACCTCTGTTTCACCTTTGGTAAACATCTCAAGCCAGGATGTACAGTAGGGGAGACCGGGGCTTGTTGTCACATGGGTAAGTTGTCACATTGCAATTATCTTCCCCGTGAGAGGGGGCAACTAAAACGTGGAGTACATCCCAAAGTATTAAAATGAATTAATGTATTCCAAAACAACCTTCTCTCAGATAAAAATCTTGACAATGAACTATGTGGACTTGAAAGAGGAGAGATTAAGGCATCCTGTCGTATCTCTGTCATTATTTTGGTGCAGGCTAACTTTAAGATAGAGCTACCTTTAGCAAATATGGTACTTTAGGGCAACTTGTCTCATCTTGGGGGAAATTGTCACCTGTGACTTCTGAGGTAAGTTGTCACATGTTACAAGTTACCTGAGAAGCACTTGTCTGGAACAGGATTTACTGTAAAACAAAGTCTGCTAATTTGCAGTAATCACAATAACATTTTAATGTTATCTTTACAGAAAATAACGTTGATTTAAGGGTGAGGGGAAAGAGAGAAGACGTGGTCAAGAATTACAAAGAAAAACAGAACATGGCAGTACAGCACTGACTTGATTGCTGAGGTCAATGAGGCAGGTGACCCTAGCTAATGAATCAATCAGGAGTACTGCAAAGGACTTAAATGTCATATACTGTACATTGGCTCAATACTGCAAGAAATTCATGCCAACTGAAATAGCGAGTCAGGCACCTTTCTCAACTACAGTGGTTGTGTACAAATCACCAATGAAGGTTTTTAATGCAGAGTTGGAGCAGTGCGCAATGTGCAAAGGATGGGCCCACAAACAGTGCACCCTGGCAAATCAGTGTAAGTGTGCAAGTACTGTCATTCCGAAGAAAAGTCTGGCAAGGAAATTTGTTTGTCTGGTTTTGTTTGAGTGTAGCCAATATAAATGGATCTTCATGTTCCTATTTGAAACTTTGACCACATTTCTGGAGTGCTTTGAGTTTCATCATGAAATAATTCTTTCTTTTGGACGTATTCACTGACTTTTTCGAATGCAATGATAACTATTTTCAATGCCTGACTTCCGTGTCCATTTTCAAGTAAAGTAAGAACAATAACAATTGTCTTGCTCTTGTTATATTTGTTGCAAGATTTGGTGTGACATCTTACCCTGTATAGTGTGACAACTTACCTCACGATGGGGTAGGTTATCACAAGTGCACACTCTCCATTGTATTGCAAATAACTTGGCATTGACACGAGATATTAAAATGACTTGATACAAAAAACATACTTGAGACATCCATCCTTCATGTGGTACACATATTTTTGAAATCTCATGTATTGATCCCAAGAAACAGACAAGAGAGTAAAAAGTGTGACAACATGCCCCAGTCTCCCCTACTTGTGACATCAGTCTTTCACCTGGTGCACATTTTTTTGTATTCTGATGTATTGATTCCAAGATAACACAAGAGTGTAAAAATGTGACAACAACCCCCGGTCTCCCCTACTGTATAAAATCTGCATCTCAAATGTGTCCAAATGGACATCATGTTCTGATGTGGATTAGATTCTTATGATTGCAGTGTTCACATGATGACATTGCTGATAACAGGGTACTCAATTTAAACTATTTTTAAGTGCCTTGGACAATGTCATAACTAAAGCAGTAGTTGTGACATCATGTACAAGGTATAAACAGCCCGACACTATGGATAAATATGTAAATTCTGTTTTAACGAATATACACTGATTAAGAAAAAAGAGAAGGGGGTGACAGGGAAAACTGAATAGCACTCTATAATAGCAAGATAAATTAAATCAGGTGAGTTATAATCATACCATATTTAGGCATTGATATCAAAGGATAAGGGGAGAGGAGCAGCCTGTCTTTCCATTCCAGGAACTCCTTATGCTGCCACACACCTTTCCTTAACAGGAATCAGCATGCTTCATTGAGTGCCCTGGTTGGATTAGTGCCCTGCCCAGCAGGATCATGAAAGACAAGCACCCCCAACAATAGACTTTGTAGACAGTAGACAACTACAGATTATAACCTCATCATGGCTCCCACCCAATCACGCATTTGCCATTCACGCACACACATGAACTTGCAGACACACACACACGCACAAGCACACACACACTAGCACTAACACAGAAAACACAAACACTCAAATACAGTCATTACCCTAATGCTCATAGATACAGTACATAATGTCATGTCCCCTTCAATATACTGTTGAGCCCCTCTTCCTCACTTTAAGACATTGTCTTGTTACTTTTTGCAATTTCCACAGTTTGAGTAATTTGCATATTTCCGTGAGCATTGCCACTTTAATTTCACTGCACATCCAATGAGCTTGTGACCAATCAAACTCCTGAATCTTGAACCATGGCAGCTTCATCTTGTCCTCCTCTTCCTTTGCCTCCCCATTCACTTTTTTTTCTCCAGTGCAGCTCCAAAAACAGCTGACGAACATCCACCCCAGGAAATCTGCAGGCCCAGACAAGCTGCTACAGTGCATCTTCCCCCTGGAGCAGCTGTCGCCTCAGCCAACAGCTGGGGAAAGTGGCATCCTGCATCGTTCGAGGGCCCTATAGGTACAAGCCCAGCAAGCTGAAGCACTACCGACCGGTGGCGCTGACCTCACATCTGGTGAAGACAGAAGTCCAGTCGCTTCTGGACGTGGCACAGTAAAGACTCGTGGCACAGTAAAGACTCTCCTCCTGGACTTCTCCATGCCTTCAATGCCATCCAGACCCTCATGCTCCACAACAAGTTGACAATGATGCCAGTTGACATGTGCCTTCTCAACTGAATCTGCAGCTAACTTAATAAAAGACCACAGTATGTCATGCTGAAGGTTACCAGGTCTGTCACTGTGATTGGTAGCACCTGAACATCCCAGGAAATGGTGCTGGCCCGTCTTCTCTTCACTTTATGCACCTCAGACTTCTGCGACAATTCAGAGCTGAGTCACATCAAGAAGTTCGCTAATGAAACAGCCATCTCCAGGTGTTTCAAGGACGACAAAGAGGAGAGGTACCCAGCCCTAGTGGAGGACAAGGCGGAAGGAATAACCTGCAACTCCACCTTGCAAACCTTGCAAACCCGAGAACGGTTCTGATTGAGGAGGTGAGGTGGGAGTTGTACATTCCTACAATTACCTTGGAGACAACAAGACATACTGGACGTACAATACAGACCACATGCTGTAAAAAATAATGGGCAGACAAGACTACTTTACGGGAAAACAACAATCCTTCAACATCTGCAGGAAACTCCTGTGAATGCCCTACCACACAATGGTTGCCACCAACCTATACACACAGTTGTGTGCTAGCGGGCAGCGCCTACAAGAAATTCTGGCCTGACAAGCTGATAAGGTGTGCCCACTCTATGGTTGGCGTAAAGCTGGATAATGTGGTGACAGAGCAGAGCACCCTAGATAAAGTGCTGGACATTAAGGGCAATGCCACACTTTACACACCGGCATCACTTCAGTGATCAGCTGCTACTTCCGAGGTGCAAGACCAACAGGCTTAAGAACTGTTTTGACCTTCTGGTCATGAAATTGTTGAACTCCTTATTTTATATGTATGTGTGAATAGATAGATAGATAGATAGATAGATAGATAGATAGATAGATAGATAGATAGATAGATAGATAGATAGGTAGATAGGTAGGTAGGTAGGTAGGTAGGTAGGTAGGTAGAGTTGTAGGAGGACGAGGAGAATAAACAAGGTGTTCTCGTCTGATCCAGCCACGGTGCACGCTCAGTGGCAGGGGAATACCAACAGGCCAGACCCACCAAGATCTGAGATGGAGAAATACTGGAAAGAAAGATGGGAAAGAACACAAATGCCCAATGGCTGGAAGATCTAAGATCTGACCACAGGCAGGACAGTCTTAATCCTCAAAGACCCTCAGAGGGGTCCATCCCGTCCAACTACCAGTCGATAACCTGTCTCTCCACAACTTGGAAGACCCTCTCAGGCATTATTGCGGATAAGATGAGTAAGGCATGTGGCTCAGTACATGAGTGCAGCACAGAAAGGGATTGGCAACAACACCAAGGGATCTAAGCACCAACAACTGGTTTATAGAACAGTTGCCCGAGACTGTAAAAATAGGCTGACCAACCTGTGCACTGCTGGGTTGACTACAAGAAAGCCTACGACTCAATGCCACACACATGGATACTGGAATGCCTGGAACTATGTAAGATCAATAAGAACCTTAGCGTCTTCATCCA
Organism: Carapus acus; assembly: GCA_900312935.1. NCBI lineage: Eukaryota > Metazoa > Chordata > Actinopteri > Ophidiiformes > Carapidae > Carapus > Carapus acus. Next base: position 5,551 of record OMPJ01039447.1, on the reverse strand, counting down.
ATACTGAATGGGGATGTGGAAGACAACCCTAGAGGCCAACTCAAAGCCAATTGCCCAAGTCAGCATCAAGTGTGGCATATGCCAAGGAGACGCACTGTCACCACTGCTGTTCTGCATAGGCCTGAACCCCCTCAGTTAGATCATCGCAAAAAGTGGCTACGCATACCAACTCCATACTGGGGCAACAATCAGCCACCTACTGTACATGGATGACATCAAGCTCTAAGCAAGAAATGAGCGAGCAATCGACTTCGGGATGTCATTCGGGTTGGACAAGTGTGGCCAGATGGTCTCCAAGCAGAGGCAAGATGATCAGAACTGAAGGCATCAACCTACCTTGGTGATATCTAAGACAGCTACAAGTACCTTGGTATCCCACGGGCTAATGGAAATCAAGAGGAAGCCACGAGGAGGTCAGCCACAACCAAATATATCCAGAGAGTGAGGCAGGTCCTAAGGCAGGGGTGTCCAAACTTTTTGCAAAGGGGGCCAGATTTGGTGTGTTGAAAATGTAGGGGGGCCAACCTTGACGGACGTTCTTTACAATAACAGCAATTAATTAAAAAAAAAATTAGGGGCTCATTCTGTCAATGACTCATATACCAATTTGTTGTTCCTAATTGAGCCACTAGATGGCAGCAATTAGCACACGCAGGTAACAGCGCTGCTGCCAAATGTAATAATTCTAAATGCACGCCAGACGTTATTGATTTTATGATGGAGGCTGCGGGCCGGATAAAAATTGACCAAGGGCCGCATTTGGCCCACGGGCCGGACTTTGGACATGTCTGTCCTAAGGAGTCAGCTGAATGGTAGAAACAAGGACAAAGCCATCAACCTGTGCACAGTGCCAGTCATCAGATACACAGTGGGGATCATAGACTGGCCAAAAGAGGAGATAGAAGCCACAGACATGAAGACAAGAAAGCTCCTCACAGTGAGGGTTTCATCTTAAGTCCAGCATCCTGAGACTGTACACAAAGCGGAAAGAGGGAGGCCGAGGACAAGTGAGTGTCAAAGCAACAGTCCAAGATGAAACATCGAAAATCTAAGAATACATCAAGAGGATGGCCCCAAAGATGAGCTGCTAAGTGAATGTCTCTGACAGCAGAGGCCCGATGAGTGTGCAGAAGATGAGGAGCAGGCCACCTGGAGGGAAAAACCCCTACATGACATGTCCCATTGCCAAATAGAGGAAGTGGCTGACATCAATAAGACCTTCCAATGGATAGAAAAGGCTGGACTGGCAGACAGCATAGAGGCACTGATCATGGCAGCACAAGAACAGGCCCTTAGCACCAGAGCCATAGAGGCCAGAATCTACCAAAGTTGATCAGACCCAAGGTGTAGGGCAGTGCAAAGATGTCCCTGAGACAGTCCAGCACATAATGGCAGGGTTCAAGATACTAGCTGGTACAGCGTACTTGGAGAGGCACAACCAAGTGGCTGGGATAGTGAACAGAAACATTTGTACCAAGTATAGACTAGAAGTACCCAAGTCTCGATGGGCCATACCACAGAAGGTGGTAGAGAACAACAGGGCCAAGGTACTGTGGGATTTAAGCTTCCAGACTGACAAACAGGTCCTGGCAATCAAACCGGACATAGTGGTGGTGGACAAAGAGCACAAGAGGGCGGTGGTGATAGATGTGGCAATACCAGCAGATGCCAACATCAGAAAGAAGGAGCTCGAAAAGATTGAGAAATATCAAGGGTTGAAAGAGCAGCTGGAGCAAATGTGGAGGCTAAAGGCTAGTGTAGTCCCCATTGTTGTAGGAGCACTCGGACCAGTGACCCCCAAACTGGGAGAGTAGCTCCAGAAGATCCCAGGAACAACATCCGACGCCTCATTCCAGAAGAGCGCAGTCCGAGGGACAGCTAAGATCCTGCGCAGAACCCTCAAACTCCCAGGCCTGTGGTAGAGGACCCAAGCTTGAGGTGAAAACCACCCCAGGAGGGGTGAGGGAGAACTTACTTTCCTTATATGCATATATGCACTACACAATATTTACACAACATCTCTTTGAGTGTGATACACATCAATATACTGATGCCCCTAGCAATATACACTGTTAATCCTCAAAGCAATACATTATTACCACAATATTGTTGTAGATACATATATTTTTGTTTATGACTGTAACAGAAGGGGATTTCATCTCTTTGTATGGATTGTACCCAGTGTCCAGTACTCTCTCAATCTCATTGCTATTACACATTATACATACACTATTACACTATTACACTGAAGTATTTATATATTACCAGTGATTTGTATATCAAGTTAGGTTCTCTCATACCGTTCTTTGAGCTGCTGAGGCTCTACATTGCCTGGCTCAACAGCTAAATGGATCAATAAAGTAGCTATTAACATATCTGAAAAAGGATTTTGCATACAGGATGAAAATCGTAGTAGTCAATACATGTTTCCAGAAGAGGGAATAGCATAGGGTGAGGAAGGAGAAAGCAGGTAGCTTATATCCTCTGTAGAAGATGCAACCTGAGAGGGATAGTAAGAGATGGGAAGGTGGAGCCGGAGGAGAGTGGGAGGTCACACTGTAATTCCACTTTAGTCACTGAGACACAAAACACATCCTGCTGTTCAATGGTACATGTACAGTTTTTTGAGCCTCGGCAAACTTTTTCCAGTGAAAATATCAGGAGGCACACCAAAAGCCAAAAATATTACAAAACTACATTGTGTAACCTTATACGGTATATATCAGAGATGTCCGATAATATTGGCCCACCGATATTATCGGCCCGATATTGGCATAAAAATGTAATATCGGTATCGGATTTTTTGGCTTTAAAACCGACAAAATATAAACCGATAAAAATAAAATAATGCTTGCGTTACACCAAAATAGTGCCTATGAGCTCCTGAAGCGTTTACCAGCGCATATATCGGTATCGGATGATATCGGTATCGGTAAATTGAGAGTTGGACAATATCGGCAAACTGGATATCGGCAAAAAAGCCAATATCGGACATCCCTACTATATATAATGACAAAAAAGTCTCTCTATTTTCCAATACTTTTTGTGAAACCTGGGCCTGTCAAGATGAATACAACGTTGATATCCTTGCAAAATTTAAGAGAGACATACACAAAGCTCTGTATTAACACTTCTCAGTCTTTCTGTTTTTAGTTTTTGAAGCAGTTAGGCTTGGAAAGCTCACCTCACTCAGATATGTCTATGGTAAGCAATGGAGGAGTGTCAAAATAGCATAGTCTGCCTGAGTGGAGAAGCCTTTAGCCAAAATTTGTACAAAGGTAGATCAGCAAAACTTTGTTTTAAATCTTGCTTTTATTTCAGTTTAGTTTGTTCCTCCTGCTCCTGCAAGGTAATGTTCTTTCCAACAAATGATGCTGAGGTATATGGGTCTCTAACCCCGTTTAACCCTGTTGACATCTTGCCATTTCATCGCCAAGATTGTAACGTTCCCAGGCCCAGGTAAAAGATGGAGGTTGATTCCAACTGGCTTCCGTAAAGAAATATGCACAGATGATGATTGTCATACCAGATTAGTTGCAGCTCAGCATAAAACAACCGCCTCTGGTGTTGTTGGCAAACAGGGTGCCTCACATACAGGAATTATGTCATTGTTGGCCGAAGACAGAGGGGGACAGGAGGTTTGCAAGTCCAGAGGATATGACAAAAAAAGAATCAGTAAGAGAATGGAATTGAGGGTAGGGAAAATAAATATAGAGACAGCGACTGCTATAAGGAGAGAGCTAGCTGATTTGATGGAGAAATGGAAGGCAGATATATTGTGTGTCCAGGAGACCAGATGGAAAAGCAACTACTGTAAGTCAGGAGCATTGGAGGGGGATGAAATTGTCCTACTACGATGTGCCATTTGGAAAGAGGAATGGAAAGAGGAATGGAGAAGGATTTATCCAGATGAAAAACTTTGTGTACAGAGTAATCGAGGTAGAGAGAGTCGGGAACAGGCTCACACGCTTGAAGCTTGAAATAGAAAGGGTAATGTTGAATGTTGTCAGTGCATATGCACCACAGGTTGGATACATGTCTGAAGAGAAAGAGAATTTCTGGAGTAAGTTGGACGAAGTTTTGGAAAATGTCCAAGGAGGTAAGAGATTGATGATGGGCATATTAAAGAGGGCACAGGAGGAGACGAGGAGGTGCTGTGTAGGTATGGTGTTATAGAGAGCAACGCAAAGAGACAGATGAAAGTGGGCTTTACAAAAAGGATGGACACGGCAGATTTCTCGGAAAGGGGATGGCATGGGGTGAGATATAAGAGTGGAAGAAGGTGCACACAGGCAGACAATATCCTGCATGGAGGACACAACCTGGAAGAGGCCAGATGGTGGTACCAGGGGAGAGTTTAGGAAGGTAGCATTAATTGGTGCTTAATTAGTTACTAAAAAGGGGAAACGAGTGAAGGCAGAGCTGCGGATTAAATGATAGAAGCTGAGAAGGAAGAGGTGTGTCAGGAATTAAGGAAGGCAGTGGGTCAAGCTTTAGGACATCATGAGAATTGACCAGATGACTGGGAGAGTGCAGCTAAGCTGTTCAGGGAAACTGTTCCGAAGGTGTGTCATGTTTCTCCTGAGCACTGAAAAATGTCAAGAAGACTTAGTGGTGCAATCAGGACGTACTGGTGAAGAAGTGGGATGGACAAGGAGATGAAGTCAGCTGACAGGACCACAGTTGGAAAAGTTCTCTTCTTTATGCATATCATCCAGCGATTTTCTATGTCTGTCATATAGTGTGAGAAACCTAATCACTGACACACACATAGCCTTGATCAACCATGCAGTCACCAGTACACCTAGATAGGGTACCAGGTACTCTTGGGTAATGATGCTCCAAAACTGAAAGTTCGATATTCTTTTCTGCTGAATCACGAGAAAACAATGTGATCACCGTGATTAAGTAGTGACAATAAAATGAGGGGGGACACAGAGAGCCTTCAGAGAGTGTTGGGACCACAAACTGAGTGTTTGCCTCCGTGCCTTCTCTCCTTGCGAGTAAAAGAAACTGCCTGTTGTGTCGTTCTTTCCTGATTGGGGTTTGACCCAAGCAACTACTGTAAAGCTCCACAGATGGCAGAAAGAGTTGTGGCAAAGGAAATGCAAGAGGCATGTACAATACAATACAATTTAATTTGTATAGCGCCAAATCATAACAGGAGTTATCTCAAGGCGCTTTACAGAATGGAGCAGGTAGTGCTCCTCAGGCTACAGGTGGGCGGTCAACTGCCCTGAGCGCTCGGGTTGGGAGAGAGAGGGAAGGAGAGAGAGGTAGAGAGGCAGAGAGAGACAGACACAGGTGTAGGGATGCACAGCAGTAGTAGGAGCAGGACCCAGATGTTCGCAGGTCCATCATCACTGGTGGTGTTCTACTTGCCAGCTACGGGATAATAGAGCATAAGACAACACTTTGGGGAAGAAGCCCAGTTAGTAACATGCATTTACCAGACAAGGATGCAGGAAAGGGTGGATGGGTGCAAGTGAGGCGAAGAGGGAGAGGAGATTGAAGATGAGGAAGAGAGGGAGAGGAGGACTCAGTGTGTCAT
>OMPJ01039446.1:0-39947 GCA_900312935.1 Carapus acus | reverse complement strand
CACGCACACAAAAATAAACACGTAAAAATATTCAACTGAAACAAACAATCATATTCCCAGTATCTATTAAAACGCACCCATTTGTATGTATACACATAAATGTGAATGTGTGTATGTAGATTCCCAGCATATACACAGTATATATATTTACATACACACACGCACGTACGCACGCGCACACGCAAACTTAAGTATATATTTATATGTAGAACAGAAACACAACACAGCGAGTTTAACTTGCTTTTTTTGTATCATTACATCATTCTTGCTGATGCAATAATTGCATATACATTACATATCTTAATACACATTTGGTACAAAGTCAAAAATCACAATACTTCCAATATCATAAAATCGCTAAAAGTGGTAGAAACCCCCTAGACATTGAACCTGAAATCCCATTTGAGACGCAAAGAATTTTCTACATTAATGAAGGTGGTTGGGTACTATCCTTTTGAGAAAAGCTTAAACCTCTTTCTCTTTTGGTGTTCCACCTGTGCTCAGAGGTTCAAATAGACTGTATGCACATTAATGTAATATTTTCACATCTGAGGAAAGCAAAATAGAATAAAGGGAGGAGAAGTGATCTCTTTTCACCAACAATCACCAACAGCAACCCAAGGCTAGATCTCATTTACTAATGTGTGGTCGGTTGAGGCAGCCTCAGACTTTATTTCACCCTGGATTCATTAGGGCTTGCGGGATAAAGAGATACAAAATACAGAGATACGAATGATGGTCCCAGAAACTAGAAGTACAAAAAGGTCAGGAGAGGAGGAGAGGAAAGGGAAGGAAATGAGTCGGAAAATGACAATCCAAGTGGTAATAATATTAGCAAAAAAGAAAAAGTATCAATCTTGCTGATACAGTTATTATCAATAACCACTAAAGACAGAACAGAAGATAAGTTGAAAGGAGGGAAGATTGAAAGTGAAAGGATACAGAATATAAAATGTGCATCAAAGAAAAGAGGAGGAAAAAAATGAGGCACAAGAGGTGAGGAGGGTCTCAGGAGGGCCAGGTCATGGAGACCCAGGGGTGATGTCAGCCTATTAAACTGATTTCACAGGTTCTCTTAACGAAGCCTGTATCATGTTAAAGGGCAGGAAGCATCCTATTTCAGCCTTTTCTTCCCCTCCGCTCAAAAAGCAAAGGCAAGTGTGGGACTTATCGACAGCTCCTGACAAACAGGCGTGAAGGAGGGCAGCTGCTGGGGCGCTCCTCTCAGGACCCAAAACACATGGTGGTATTCAGCAGCAAACCTCCTGATCTTCAGACTCAAGCCGAGATCCAGCTTGAGTAGAAAACCAGGGTACTCTGATGGAGTAATTTAGGATTTGGCCATTGCGACTGGCACTATTCACATTAAAACACGATAATTGGAAAGCACCACTTGAGGATAGAATTTTATCAGTCCTGGTCAATTACACTCTGATTGCATGACAGCCTCTAAAACTATTGTCTGCTAAATTAAATTACATGCTGATTCCCGAACAAGAAAACCCACAAATACCAGTGCCATCCACACTATGTGAACGCCATGTAAACATCACCATTTGCCTGCAAAACTTTGTCAGTTGGGCCACCTCTGTCGAATACAAGAGATCATTGAAAATGCAATGCTTTGATATACCTTTCCGAGGGCATATCTAATTATGTTTGCATTGATTTCAACTGAACACGCAGAAGGCCTCAACTTCCTTAAAATTTGAGTTTCAAATCATGTGCTTATTTTGATTTTTATCATCAACCCAGCGACACAGCGAGAGATTAAAGTATTAAGGTGAAAGTGCCAGCAGTGTCATTATACTGACCAATAGTGTCATGTGCTTTTACGTGGATTCTACTGTGAGTTCAATAAATTCATGCACATTCATGTACACTTTTCAAAATAAATAATAAACAGTAAGCAATTTGATTCATAATTACTAAATTCATAATTATTTATTTAAGTCACAATTGTCACTGTTACACACACACACTGGTGGAATTCATACATACTAACATAAATTCATGAACATGCACTGATGGAGGCATGTCAAAGTGAGGGATACACTAAAGTACTGCTCAATCCTTACTCAAGGGCACCTCAGCAGTATTAAGGAGGTGAGCTGGCACCTCTCCAACCATTTGTCTGACCTCCACATTTTGGTCTGTTCTGGACTTGAACTGACTTCCTCCTGGACACCGAGTCAAGTCCTTGCAGACTGGACCACTGCATCCCTACACCCACAACCCAACAACCTTGGTTAGTGTTATTTTTTTGATGCTAGAGTACATCAGTCAATAGTTATGACTGAGGATTTCTTATTGGTTTTAGACATATTTCTATGTTGTCTAAAATACAAAAGAAAAACATATTCTAAAAAACACAACACAAACCTATGCTATGTACAATCTGCTGAATTGTACAGCCTCTATGTGCAGCTGGCACAAGCTATCAGTCCCTGCAGCATATGTTAGCAGGTGTTCCCAGCCACCAAATGCAAAATCTTTCATCAATGTAACCTGACTGCAGACAAATTAATTAGGAGAATATTATGTCAACAGAACTAGGCACAGAAATTGAAGGTAGCATATCAAAGAAAACACCTGATTTTCTTGGCTTGTATCCTCATCTACGCTTCTCTCCAGATGACACATTTCCCCCAAACATACATAGTTAATGTTCAGGGCATAAAACACTGTTTAATACCCTGCAAATATATGCCTATTCCCGCAATCCATTGTCTGTCTTTATGAGCAAATGTTCATTCATTATCTGTAAAGTGCTCATGATGCAGTTCCTCTCAAAATTTCTCAGCATTCACCACATAGTAATCAGGTAATCGTATGAACTCACATTTAAATGTTCAGTACTGTATAAATGTGCTAGTGTAACTAACACAGAGCTTTACAACCAGTTTATACACAGAAGTAATCATGACATTTTTGAGAAAAAAAGGTAAAAAGTATGGATAAAGTGGCATGTATCTTGAGTTGGTCAAAACACAAGTGACTTCAGACTGGCAAACCCAATGTCAAAGGAATTGTGAAATTAAGCCAATGATACACATGCAGACCTGTGATTCAAACCAGGAACTCATGCCCAAACACACCTACTTGTTCACACTTCTTTTTCAGTTTTATGGAATGAATGTAACTGCCACAACATACAAATGTCTTTCAGTCATTTAGCAGGATATGATATGAATGTGATTTCAGCACCTCAACAAAGCACAGCATAAACGCTGCTGTTTATTCATTGTGCAGTTGTTTGGTTCTGTCATCTAGAGGTCAGTCATTTGAATAAACCCCCATTATGTGCCATACAGACGTCTCTTTGCCTTCAAAAGAGCTCAGCTTCAAATGTAGCATATCCAATATGAAAAATAGCTTTGGAGGAACAGGCCTGGCAAAATCTGCAGCAGCTGCCAAACATAAAAGATGAAATGTGCAAAAAACAAGACAGCGCTAAGCCTGTGTCAAGGAGGAGCCAGACAGGAGCACATTGGAGGAGAAATTGTGGATACAAAGGTTTTATTTCTTGCAGGAAAGCCACAGACAGAGAAAAGCTTTTTCTCGCTAGATTATGGTTTGGATCAAACACCAAATTTACATACAAGATTAGATTGTTCCTAAAATTGGTAAAACAAGACAAATGAGCCTACACGTAGAATAAGCCATCTGAGCCCAGGAAATACGTTCCATCTAAAACATTTGTTCATGTACAGTATATATGGCAAGATTTGTTGGCGAACGAAGACTCAACTTCCAATTTAATCTCTTCTTTGTGAGATGTCCAGTTGGAAGCTCTGCCCCGTCAAAGTACATTTAAGGAGGTGGTAAGAGTTTGGCAGCTGCTCAAATACCACTCCCCTTGTTCATCCTTTACCCATATTCAAGTTTTTCCTCTCCATGTCCACTTTTCTCCATTTTTGAGGAACAAAAACACACAACACACACAAACACAAACACACAAGCACGGACGCATGCACTCACGCGCGCGCACACACACACACACACACACACACACACACACAAATGCACAGCAGTGTAAACTCCAAGATAGTTGCAGCAGATTTTACATGTAGAATGTAGACCTTAAACAGGGAAAATTCCTTCACAGGAGAGATGTAACCAGCGACTTGTCTTGATATTGCCCTGCACTTCAGATTATTTTGTTAAACCTTAAGTCATTATTTTACATTGTCTGAAACTTGAATCAATTTGCGTATCGTTTGTATTATCTATCTATCTATCTATCTATCTATCTATCTATCTATCTATCTATCTATCTATCTATCTATCTTCTATCTATCTACCTATCTATCTATCTATCTGTCTGTCTGTCTGTCTGTCTGTCTGTCTGTATGTGTAAATACTAATACACACACTATCAGAGATGCGACGTGAATTGGGAAACCCCTGTGTTTAAATATAGCTTAAAAAGGCTAGCTTGCATCGTTAAGTGAGACGGAAGAAGAATTCAATGAATTCAATGGATTTAATGATTTTGAGTGAGATCAAGGGTTTGGTTAACTTATTGGCTCGTGTTCTATGCTTCAAAAACCTGAATAATTGTTGTGTTTACTCAACAGACACAAACTCAGTTTGTTGTCCATGATTCATGTAGCTTAATAACCATCAATGTGCTATGCTATGCTAGCGTGCTGTATGTCTATTCAGCCTGTTTTTTGTGTATGTATGTGTGTGTGTGTGTGTGTGTATGAATGTATGTATGTATGTATGTACATTTAGATACTCTTTCTCCTTAAAACTATGCTAAGTCTTGATAGTAGTATTGCTAGTATTGCAGGACAACAATCTTCATAATGAGTTTTAGACCTTTGAGGAACTGGGCACCTTAACCAGCTTGAGCTCATATTGATTTGGCAATTTTAACCTCTTTAAGAAAATAAGGATTTACATGCTGAATTGGATTTAGGATGTACATTTAAGTTTTGTATGCTATGTATGAACAAACTGAAATAAGTTTTAGAAATCTACCAGTATGTTTGATCCCAACCCAGAATTCATATGGGAGTCAGCTGTAGCTACTGAGCAATACAAGGTTCTATTGCTACTGCCACTGCCAGCTGTCAGTGGAGGGGGGGAATTCAGATTTTATTTAATAAAATGGGTATAATTTGAACTAAGAACTCCGAGCTCTGGGGTTCATAACATATGTTATATTGCGCATCACTGGTGCAAACTAATAACTGCATTCCCTGACTACACTGTATGAGTGAAAGTCAGCCACAAAGCTGTAGTTTTGTGTCTGACGTGTGTAATCCCAATACACTCACATGCATACAGATACATACTCCCTACTACCACCTCCACTCTGCATTCTGAGTTTTATCAGCATATCTAATATCTTATAGGCCAGCATCTAGTGGTACATGGCTGTGCCAGTGAAAGACATCATTTTGGCTTTAAAAGGCATACATAAACTATAAAGGAACAATTAGACGAGATAAAAATGAAAGGCAGCACAAAAGATAAGGAAAGGAAGAAATAATGAAGGGGGGCTAAGAGGGACAGGGGAAAGAGAGGAAGTCAATTAAGTATGCTGAACCTGGCCGATGTAGTCCACAGGGATTTGCCTCCGCACCTCAGGATCTGTAAATAATTGACAGATAATATTAATTGGCTTTGGATTAGTGAGCAAGCTCGGTATCACACATTAATATTTGATCAGAGGATGATAGGGGCCCTGGCAGGAGATGCGAAGGGGCAGCTGAGGCTGTTTTGTTGATTAGGGCAGAGGAAAGAGTAGTCAGAAACAAGAGATATAGCAGGAGCCCAAGCGACAGGAGCAACCTCACACACACACACACACACACACACACACACACACGTATACACAGCTATACGGAAATGGAGACACAAGCATTTGTGGGTCTGAGTGCTCACGATAATTCCAGGCCACTAAGCCACCTACTGCCAGCAAGTTCCACTCCTTACCACAAAGCATACAGAAAGACAAAAGAATTGGGAAAGACTTCAAGTGACTTCTAGAGATGATCTGGACTCATACTTGGATCTGTATTTATAACAAAATTGTCATGTGTTAAGACAGATTCTGTGATGTACATAATAAACAGTTGTCCTTTACATTTTCCTGCCTTTGTACCCTGAGATATGTTGAAAAACAATGCCATTACACACAATTATCGATCAATCAAGCTGAAAGCGGTGCCTCCAGTTGCTTGATGCCAAGAGAAAATACAGCAACAGATAAAAAAGCCACGTGACAAGAAAACTAAGAGCAAAATGTGAAATAATGAGGCAAAATATGTGGCTGAAAATAATGTCTAACCCATATCAGTTATTATTTAAAAGTTATAATATTTTGTGAGCATCTATCTGAGTACAATTTTTAAGTCATATGTTTACCAGTTGATAAATACCAAAGCAACGGTGCCTTTCATATTGTCGTATGCCATGTCGTATGTCTACAGAAGTCTGAAAGAAATAACATATGTTACATTAACATATGTTAGATACACTTGGTATTGGAATAGCTGAAAAACAAGATAACAACAAGCCATGTATACACACTCGTATTACGCAGCAGCTTCTAAAACATGTCTCAAAACAAGACAGATTTACAAAGCAAAACAAGCTGACAGACATGCACACACAATTAAGCTCATAGTGGATAATTAAAGTGTTACTGGAAGCACGCAACTAGAGTGTGACAACATAATGAAAGATTGAAGAGGGGGAGGAACATGGGACTCCCCTTCTTGCTCTCCCCCTGAAACAATGGCACCTCTCCCTTTCTCCTCTCAACCTCTTATCTCTCATCTACCATATGCTGCCATTTGTTTAGTCAAACCCCCTTAAAGCAGCACAGATCTATGGAGAGAGTGCTTTGTCACAACTTGGATCACTCTCCACAGACACATCGGTAATGCATATCCCTCATGGCCCATGTCACCAGGCCAGCAAGAAGAGCCTCTTGGGAGTAGCTTTTTATTGCTTTTCCACATCATTTGTCTGGCGATTACAGCTAGTCTCTCCTGAACCTAGGGAATAATCACAATATTTCAATTTAAAGATAGCAGGTGGGAAAGACAACAGCTATGTTCACTGGGATGTTGTTTCACAACTGGGGGGAGGGCAACAATAGGATGAGTTATGGATCATCTCATTACACAAATTACAATTCTTGCAATGGAATAAGATGATTGGTCAAAACAATTATAAAACTCACTATGGAAGTCTTTTGTTTTCTCCAGGAGTCAAAAAGTGTGTGAGTTGTCTGTCTCTTGATGAAAGATTATTTTCAGATAATCAAGTAATAATGGAACACAAACGTGCCCACTTCCACAACTTGTCTAGTGTTCTTACCTTAATCCTCTGTCCTTGTATACAGCATTAAGACCAAAATAAAACAAATGTGTTGAGTCAAAACATAGGTTTTTAGGTTTTGTTATTTGTAAATTTCTGCACACTTTGAGTTTAATTAGCACATTTTCACAAGGATTGCCATATCTAATTCATTTCATTGCACATTCAACGAGTATGTGACTAATGAAACTGTAGCATCTTGAATCTTGGAATAATCAAAACTCAAGTCTAAAACCAGTAAGAAGCAGTAATAACTGTCTTATAGGAAGAGACGCAGACAACAAAGTGGACTAAATAAGTGCGATCAAATCTCAGTTGGGTTGCTTTAATCTTACAGAGGAATTCCATAATCCAATTGTGGCATTTCAAGGCGATTTGTCGGGAAGGCCTATTTTAAGCCATTTTAAGCCACGATCTAAATTTGACGAGTGAGGCAAATAAGAGTGTTTGGAATGATCTTGGAAATTGCTGGTGAAGCTGTGCATTGTATGTTAATTTCTAATATATAATATATTCAGTCGATCACTTGCATTTATATCACATATGACTGCCAATGCACATGAAAAAGCAAAGGTATGAACTAGCGATGTGATTTTGGGGGGAGAATTTGATTTGACATTGCATAAATAGTAATTTTTTCAGTGAAGGGTAAACGAAGAAGTGGGGACCATAATTTTCTACTTGTGTTCTCTCACTGACTGAGATATGTGACAGGGCGGTGTCAGCGTTAAGCCACAGGACCAATGGGAGGGATGCTACTATGATCCAGTCATAGCCTTTGATCCCTGGGATGGCCTGTGCCACCACCTGGATCCTGGAAATGAATACACCTGGGGATTGTTGGGACCTAGTGCATTACTTATGCGCAACACCTACCCATCCAACTGTCTTTACAATTGTGGGCTAAGAAATACACCAAACTTTGCACATACAAATGCACAGACCCACAAAGACCAATTAACACATGTTTCAGTATCTAGAATGATAAATGAAGCTTGTCATAACTGTCAATCAATGACAAAAAGGCATGAAAACAAGAGTGTTTATGATCAGATTTGTTACATTTCCATTCAAAACAATATGTCGAAAAAATAGAAAAGAAAGATATGATGGGGATAATGCCACTTTCAAATGGTGACATCTCAAATATTTGTGCAAGCCAGATTGCATCTCTCTAATTGTTTCCTCTTCTCTTAACCCAGAAGACTTTCCCAAATATCTTACTAGAATGTCCCATCAGCTTTAAAGAAAACAAAAACAAACAAAGACAAGATTTGTGAATTTTGTGTTTTTGATAAAAGTACATTTTACACTGTTTATTATTCCAACTGCAGACACATACAGGGCATGGAAATGACCTGCACATACACGCAAGTATAACCACTGCCGGTTGTGGTTACACGCCCTGCTCAAGGGCACCTTGGCAGTGCTCAAAAGGAAAATTGGAATCCGTACAGGCACCAGCCAAGCCTCCATGCTTGGGTCTAAGACAGGACTTGAATCTGCCACCTTCTGCCCCAAAGTCCCGATAAACCGAGTCACTGCCGCCCCCACAGGAATTTGTATTCATTTTTTAGTAGCAGCACAATTGAACTCTCGTCCATCAGATTAAAAGTCAGATGCTTCACCAACTGAGCTATCCAGGCACTTAACTGCAATTCTACACATCACCCTTCTTCTTCAAGACTGGCATCAGTAAATTCCCCTTCCATTCCTCAGTCAATCTCTTGCTCTCCAAGATTATGTTGAACAGTCTGTTCACAAACTCCGCTGCCCAGTCCTCCAGACATCTCTTTACCTCCACAGGCATTTCCACTCTTCATTCTTTTCATAACTGCCCTTAGTTTCACCCATTATCCTTGAAATAGGCCTGAAGGTTATTCATTCTGATGAAAATTCAGATGAAATTTCCATAGGGTTAGGTCCCCGTATGTTTGAAATTTTCAAAAATTAGTAGTAGTAGATAGCTAGTGCTAGCGAGGCAACGTAAGCAGCCCTCTAAACCTGTGGTCCAAAACCCTCATTGCGCCATAGACCGGTTTCTTTCTTCTTCAGAGGATATTTTCATAGAATGGCCAAGTGTTGTGGAATGCGTGTTATTGGCGGAAGTGACCTTGGCGGTTGCTGTTACGGTAGTTCCCCCCGTAATGGCGCGAGATGTGTGTGATTCTTCCGCTGAAAAGTTTTGCAAGGCAGTAGAATTTACCATCCAAGGTGCATTACGGAAAAGGATCCTTGTTGTTGCCCATACAATTATGGATAGTTCCGAGGGAAATAAAGTGGCAGTTCGTAGGCTAAAGAAAACTTCTGTTGCTGTTTCAGTGTGTGTGTGTGTGTGTGTGTATTTACCCGCTTGTTACTGCTGAACGCGCTAGCTTGGCAAGCTAGAAGCTAGCGCACTCAGCCGTTCCGTACCAAGGTTCAGGACCAGGGGTAGATATAAAATGATATGTGTGACCAAGGCAAGTAAGTTAACATGCGTCTATGGAGAGTCGTGGACAGATCTGATGGAGAGGAACCAAAATATAATTTGAGGATTAATCTGTGAATTTCATGAAACAACCAGAAGTTGTGTTCTTATTTTTCCTTGTCATTAAGTTTTGTCCCAAATTGTGTGACTTCATCCTTATATGATCCGCAGTTATCCAAAGCATGTTGACATGACCAACTGCAGCATTAACCTGTCTGAAAGTATTACCTTACAATTTGTGTTGCCACAGTCAATAGACACCTAAAAGGTGGAGGCAATATTGAATATATCTGTCATGGTCTTTAGCTGCTCCGTTCAGAGTTGCCACAGCAGATCAACTGTCTCCATCTCCTCTTTTTTTGTGTGTCCTCATCGTAAACACCAGCTATCCTTTTGTCTTCTTTCAATACATACTGTACATCAACCTTCGCAAGGGACTTAGCAGCTTTTTCTACAATATCTTTTGGCCAATATATCCACTATCTCTCCTCTCCACATAATCAAACCATTTAAATCTCGCCGAACAGATTCAGTAGAGTGATAGTTTGGGATATCATCTCCAACCTGCTCAAACTGTCAGGCCAACACCTGCACAACTTCTTTTCTTTTAGGTAGAGTGTCAGTCTCCAAACTATACTTCGTGTCAGGACTCATCTCTGACTTGCATACCTTCCCCCTCTCTCCTGCCCAGTGCCCACAACAGTTGACTGTGTCACCTGCAAATATGGTCATTGAGATCCTGATGTTTCCTCATTCCATCTGTTAACCATTTCCCAAAGGAGAGGAGCACAGAGGAAGAGAGGAGGTTTGAATGTTCGGAGACAGTGACAGACAATGATTGGTAGGAGTGTTGAGTTGAGTGAAGGGACACTACATGTAGGGATAATGACTGCGTAAGTGAGACAGCTAGCTGATATGGTGGAGAAAAGGAGGTTAGATACTGTATATTATGTGTCCGGGAGACTAGATGCAAAGTTAGCAATGCCAGTCGTATTGAAGGGGGATGCTAACTGTTCTACTATGGTATAGACGCATAGAGGAATGGGATGGGGTAAGAAAAACAACCCGGGGTTCAGAGTAATTAATCTACCAACCCATGTATTCCTTTGACAACTTAGCAGTAATGACTTCAAGAGGCAAAATCAATAATCTCATTCCCTAAAACATAGGCACACAGGATGTAACCTCAGGTCCAGGGCCGGGTCTGTTCCTAGATTGCTCCTCCCCTATCAACCAACCTTCCAAACCAGGGTGATTTCCTCAGCTAGGCCATTAACCTGTATGTTAGACACTGTTCCATCTGGTTTGTTCAAAGAAGTCTTTCCCTCAATAGGAACTTTTATATGAAATATGATTAATACATCTATATTAAATGGATATGTACCACAGTCTTGAAAAGGTGCAGTGAGGTACGCCTCTTCTTAAAAAATCAACTCTTGATTCTGGGATTTGGGCTGATTACAGGCCTATTTATAGATTCAGATTCAAAATTTTATTGTCATATGTACAGTGTGAAAACAAGTCTCCCTCCATATTGAAATTCTTACTTTGCGGCCCTGCACCGGATGCCATGGGAAGGAAAGCAATACAGATAGATAAATCAATAAATTCTGTTAAACTAAGGAGGAAATTATATGTACGTAGAGGAAGAAGAATGCAAAGAGGACAAGTATTTGCAGAAGAAAAAAAAAAAACCTTCACAGCATATGATTGATGGAGGGAGCAGTCCTTATGATTTGGGGGTTCTCAGCTATTTAACAGTCTGACGGCTGTGGGAAAGAACGAGTTCTTAAATCTTGTGGACCTGCATCTGACACTCCTGATTTGTGTTGCGGGTGTTTGGGGTCTCTAACCTCCTTTTCTTCTAACCTCCTTTTCTTCTAACCTTCCTTTTCTCCATCCTTTTCTCTCCAAGATCCTGAAGAAAGTTTATTGGAGGAATTTTCAGTCAGGTTTCAGAGTGCATCACAGCACCAAGACAGCACTGGTGAAGGTCACAAGTGACCCCCTGATTTCTTCAGATAAAGATCTTTCTTCTGTGCTTATGCTTCTGGATCTCAGTGCTGCATTTGACCTCACAGATTTCAGTTTGTTTATGCTAATGATGTATCCTCTTTGCGCACCAGGGTTAGGCATGGAGTTCCACAGGGTCCTGTGCTTGGACCGATTCTGTTTACTCTGTATATGCTTCCTATCAGGAAACATTCTATCCACTTTCATTGTTGTGCAGGCAATACACATCTGTATCTACCAATGAATCCAGATGAAATTGTCCAACTACCTAAACTCCAGAATGGCCTTATGGACATAAAATTGTGGAGGACTTGTAATTCTCTGTTACTGAACTCGGATAAAATTGAGGATTTTGTTGTTGGTCTTGAACACCTTAGAAATACACCTTGTAATGATATACAGTAGCTACTCTGGATGGCTTTTCCTTGGCCTCCAGCACTACTGTAAAAAATGTTGGTGTTATCTTTGATCAAGATATGTCATTCAACTCGCACATAAGACGAATGTCAAGAACCATAACTTCGCTAAGGTTAGGCACATGCTGTCTTTAAAAGATGCTGATGTTCATACTTTTGTTCCTTCCAGGCAAGGATTACTGTAATTCTCTATTATCGGGCTGTAGCAATAAGTCGCTAAGGCCTCTCCAGCTGGCTCAGAATGCTGCTGCATGTGTTTTGACAGGAACTAAGAAAAGAGAACACATTTCTCCTGTGTTTGCTTCTCTGCACTGACTCCCTATAAAATCAAGAATAGAATTTAAAATCCTCCTCCTCACCTACATGGCTCTCAATGATCAGGCACCATCATGTCTTAAAGAACTGATGGTGCCATTTCATCCAACCACAACTTTGCGATCCCAGAACACAGGGCCACTTGTGATCCCTAGAATTAGTAGAAGTAGAATGGGAGACAGAGTCTTTAACTATCAGGCTCCTCTGCGAGGGAGGGATCCATCTTTCATTTTCACTCCTTGGAGAGGACACACTTACACTTTTAAGAATAGGCTTAAAAGTTTCCTTTTCAATAAAGCTTACAGTCAAACCTAGTTATGCTGTTGTAGATTTAGACGACTGAGGGATCTCTCACGGTGCACCGAGCCTCTGCCGTTTCCTCCTCCTCTCTACCCTCTACCCCTCTCTCACGTATACATCCATGCCTGATTCCTGTATGTTTTTAACTCGACTTCTTCCCTGGAGTCTTTGTGTCTGGTGCTTTGTTAATCCGCAGATTGCAGCCAGAGCATGACCAGTGGTGACTGACGTGATGCCGTAAGGACAGATCACCAAAGCGCCCGGGCCCTGCTCCCGATCCACATGCTGTGTTGATATTTACACATACCGACATGTACTGTACTGTACTGTACTGTACTGTACTGTACTGTTCTGCTGTGCATCTGTGTTCCTTTCTCTCTCTCTCTCTCTCTCTCTCTCTCTCTCTCTCTTTTTCTGTCTCAACCCATTAACTTCTATTATAATTTAACGTTTTTCAAATAAAATTGAATTGAATTAATCTGTGAGTAGAGCAATTGAGGTGAGGCAAGTCATGGACAGGCTCATAATCTTGAAGCTAGAAATAGAAGGGGTAATGTTAAATGTTGTCAGTGTGCATGCCCCGCAACTTAGATGCACGTCTGATTGATCATTGGGGTCAACCTCAATGAGCATGTTGGAAAGTGGAACAGAGGGGATGAGGAGATGCTTGGTACATGTGGTGTAAGAGAAAGGAACTCTGAAGGACAGATGAAAGCGCATTTTGCAAAAAGAATGGAAATGGCAGTAGTCAACATGTCCAGTATTTCCAGAAGAGGACGGAGCACAGGGTGACAGATAAGAATGTGGGAGAGTGCACACTGTTAGTGTTAGTCCGTTATATCCTTATCAGAAGATGCAACCTGAAAAAGGTGAAATAGGTGATGCATTAGAGACTGTAGCAAGGCAGCATCAATTATTGTTATGTGGAATGACCTTAGTCATTAGAAAGAGGAAGCAAGTGCAGACAAAGCCAAGGATTACATGGTGGAAACTGAGGAAGGAAAAGTATTGTCAGGAATACAGGAAGGAGCTAGAGTACACTTTTGTATCTTGGCTAAAATCATATGTGGTTGTCAGTGATGTGACACATCAAAACACAATGGCATTATCATTTTTAGGGAATCATAACCCTAACTACAAAAGACAACATTTGAGCAATACTTAGAGGGGCATGTTAAATCTGATTACACAGAGAAATACCCACAGCAAATTAAACCATTAGCATCCAACAACCTCAAAGAAACACTATGATATCACTTCTTATTAAGGCTTGCCATGACACAGGTCTTTGAAAAAATCCAAACACAGAGAGGAGATTTGTTTTAGACACTAAAATCAAGTCCAAGACAAGACAAGTCTACAATAAGCTGTCTGGACATGCCACACTGTACTATAAATGTAAGGAGGTTGGGGCTGGGGGTGCTTGCGTTTGATTTTCCCCTGTATGTTAAGGCCGGAAACTGCAATGCTGTTTGGCCATAACTCGCCGGAAATGGGGGGTGAGATTTTGGAACTACAGACTGACATTCAGCAGAAGTGAAGCGCACAGGGGGAATGTGCCAAACATGAGGAAGTGTTGCACCACCTCAATAACCGTGTCCCCCAGAGTATAAATCACACTTTTTTTCATAGTTTCAGAGTCCAACTTACACTCAGATGGACTTTAATGTGAAATTAGAGAAATATGTGATTTCACATGTTTGTTAATGTCACACTGACAACCGTGTGATGGCACTGTAGGCTTGTGTGCAAGTATCTTCTACTCCTGTACTCCTAAAATTTCAACATTAAAGTAATTAAAGCGCTGCTTCCTCTTCTGCGAAGATGAGGAATCAGCACTAAATGTATCTCTGGAGTTGGCAGAGTTGCTCAGAAGTGACACAGAGGATGGAGAATTCAATGGATTTGGTGATTTAGAGTGAGATTGAGGGTTTGGTAAACTTGTTATCTTGTTTTTTCTTTAGTTATCTGTATGACTGTTACATCTACATGCCAGGCACGTATTCTGTTCTTTATCTATACTTTATGTGGCTCAATAATCATCAATGTGCCACACTGGCATGCTATGCTAGCTGTGCTGTGCGTCTATTTAGCCAGTTTTTCTCTATTCTATGATTATTCTATAATTTCTATTCTATAATTATTAATTATTATCATTATCTGTAATTATTCTTGTTGTTGTTGTTGTTGTTGTTATCTGTAATTATTGTTACTTCTTGGTCTCTAATTTATTGAAGCAAATTTCCCTCCAAAAATGCGATTTATCGTGTGGTGCGACATACACATGTTTTTACTTTATTGTGATGCATTTTCTGGCTTGTGCAATTTATACTCCGGATGGACCTATAGTCTGGAAAATTTAGTACATGTGTGTTTTCTACTGCCATAAGAAGATGTAAAATATATAAAAGATAAAATCCATAATAAATATTGTGTACATATTAGTAAATGTAACAAATATTTTACCTCTAAAACGATGCAATATTGATAAACGTGGAAATGTGTAAAAACGTAAACATTTCAAAATTATCTGATAAAGTTATTATATACACATGAATACAAAAGTGTGCATTATATCATACATCTATCTAAGTAAATTTCATGTCATACATCTATCTATATGTGTATATGTATGTGTGTGTTTGCACACACACATATGCATAGATAGATAGATAGATAGATAGATAGATAGATAGATAGATAGATAGATAGATAGATAGACAGACAGATAGTTGCTTGGCTACTGTGGTTGACGCCAACCTCTTGTACTGACTGTAGACTTAATAATGTCCTGAGGAGACAACACAGCATGGAGGAGTGACCGTAGGCTCTGCTCCAGGGGGTGGGAGACAGTTGTGCCAGCCCCAGACATAATCGCACACATTCACATTTCGGTCAAACTGGACATTGGCCCAAAGTCCTTCTTAGGAGATTAGTCACTACTGAGTGTTAACTCCTTCCACCCTGTCCCGATTTGTTCCCCTCACCAGTCGACCTGTGTTCTTACACCTTTGTCAAGGCTCCCACGCTTTTCTGTACCGGACTTGAATTAGGCTCTCTGCGATCCCCAAGCCAAGTCCCAAACTGAGCTCTCCCTGCCTCATTAACTCACTGTCAGCTTATGCAAATTGACATATCTATGTATTGCTTTGAATTTCAACTTTTAATGAAAGAATTGTGACCATATAGTGGACACTGGAGTCAGAAATAGGATTTACATGACTCACAGACACCCCATAGAGACAATAAAAATGTCCTAATGGACCTACACTGGGTATGGGATTGGTGCTGAACCCTGTAGTGTGCACACCACTAGTATCCATGATCCAACACAGCACATCACAACATCTCACCTAATGTTTTAAATTTCAGCAAGGAAAACTCTATGGCAAGGATATATAACTTCCTTATCAACTGAGCCAGTGTGTGTGTGTGGGGGGTGGGGGTGGGGGAGAGTTTTTTTGGTTCCATTTCGGCATTACTGCTATCAATGGAAATGGGAAATTGATGCTGCATCAAAAGATTACAATTTACCCAGGTATGGCTGTTTGAGTTGATGGACTCAAACAACTGTAAATCAGAGCTGGGTCTGCATCAAGGGTGGCTTAAAGTGGCGAATGCAATTCTTTGGGTGGCTGCTGCCACTTGTCCCTCTCCCTCTTTCTCTATTTGTCAGTTCTACTCTACATTGTGCCGGACTTGTGTATTTTTTCTGTAACTGCACAATTTTATTATCCACCATACAATTGATGGAGGAACAACTGCACAAGGACTGAACTATAATTGCTTAGCAGTTTGTAGGGAAACAGTTATTATTTTCTTAGTTTTACTTCTTTCTTTGCATTGCCTTCTGTCACTTTCACTTTTTCCAAGGCTTTTGTGAGGATACCTTGAGAAGCGCACAGTGCCTCAAATTGTAGACATTACCGATCTCGAACAATGAAGTTGATTTAATCTCTGGTCTCTTTAACTTGACTGTTATACAAACTGTTATTTAAGATAGGTGAGAGTGTCCATTGAAGGAGGTAACCTTACACTTGGCCTCACAAAGTGGAGGAGAAGAGCACCCTCTTGATTGAGGGACAAAGAAGTAAATAGATAAATAAGCACACAAACAAGAAAACAAACATGAACACATGTGCGTGAGCTGTGTGTCTGTTGTAACATCGTATATCATAGTGCTCTATACGAAGAAAACTAAGCTAATTAAGGGTGATCGTTGAACCTACGCTGAAGTAATAAGAGCCCATTTTTCTGTCTCTGAAATAGTAAGTGCTCAGTCAGCCATCATCGTAAGTGGTGGTCTCTGCTGAAAACACACTCACACTCAAACGCATGTCCACATACATTTTGTGCAACAAGTCATAAACCAAGATGAATTTAGGACTCATGTCACCCTCATCCCCCACCATCAAGCCAATAATTGATGAAAATACCTCTGTAAATTACAAAGACAGCTAACGTTTATCTCTTATTCAAGACCAAATGGTCACCAAAACACACTTTGTACCCTTTTAAAGAGGCATAGGGCTGTGCTGTCAGTCCAAAACAGATTGGAAGGTTTGGATCCATAGTCATTCTGTCTGAAGTCTTACACCCAGAACAACTACACTGTGATCACACCCTCTACAGACTTCGAGACTCTCGCCTAGTTAGAGGGAGAGTGAGTGGGAATAGGGTGAGCCTGGTAGGGGCTCAGCGTGCGTGCTGGGATGTGTGTGTATTGCAACGAGTGTGTGCTGAAGGGTGGGGGCGCAGAGGGGTGGGGGTGTAGAGAGCACTTGGATGGAAATAAAGGTCGAAATCCTTGACTGTGAAAACTGTCTTAGCAGGGCACATGTGCAGAGCCTGTTTGCTTAATAACCTGGGTCTTGTAAAAATATGAATGTGGAGTTCTCTGGAGAGTATAATTTAACACCTCTATGCCAGGGGAGATGAGTGAGAATTGAAGCGAGTACACCTTGACAATGACTTTTCTCTTGATTTCATACAGGTGGAGCAATATGTGGTAGGCTGTAAGAGTTTGGGTGGCACAGCATTCAATCTATATGAATTCAAGCTGCCAGAAAAAAATCCACATTCACTCATCTTAAACTGAGTGAAAAGTCAACATTCAGTCATCTTAAACACCTCTCAGACCAAACCCTAACATTGTAAAAGATACTGTGTAATGTGAGTCTAATCACTACAACACTAGAAAAGTTCAATATGAGCATTGACTGGTTGGCTTCCTCTGCCAGACATAGAAAAAAATACAAATGTGACAAACTAGCTTTGCTTTATGAAGTCTTGTGAATCACATATTCATTCTGGGGTCCTGCCGTTGTACTAACTGTTCACAAATGGATGTTAACTTTTATGAATGTATCAGTAAAGTATCAAGGTTACATATTTTCATCTTCATGATATAGTTAAGATTAGATCACTCTTGAGCATGACAAAGACTGAAAGCTGAATTTATGTTTGACACTATTTTTATACCGACGTTTTCATTAATTCAACCATTTCTGCAAGACACTACACCACATATAATAACAAGAGCAAATACATTTCAACATGTCAGGACCACCGTAGCTGACTTACTTAGTTTCACATTCACACCAACTTTAAGACTTTTCTTAAGAAAGGCCAAAATGCTTGGAAACTGAGAAGTGGCATGTCTGTCAATCTGCATTCTATAGAAAGGCTGCCGTACATATAAGCTTTCTCCATTGACTTTGATTGCCAATATTTTGTAAATTTGAGGTTTCTTGGATTCTCCCCATGTTTGATGTTGCTGGGGCCCAGACTAGGTTTTTCAGATAGGGTCTCTGCCACTTGTCTTAATATATAGAACTCTGTATACTGTAGACTTCACTGTTTATACAGTATATACTGTAGTGCGTCCCTCTTGTCATCCTCCATCTCCCGTTTTTGTACATTGTTTTGTTGTTATACTATTGACCCACCAGTAGTCTCTATAACACGTCTAGCCATCTAATCTTGTATTGCCTCTGCTGAAAATTCTTCCTTTTTCATTTTTCCAGGTTTTAAGGATTTTCCTCCTCTCCACTGCAAACTCTAGTCTGGCATGGAAACAATCTCTGTTGTTGTTTTAATTCCTTTGTAAAGCCATTTGCATGTTTCTTAAGTGGTCTGCGCGGGCCACCGTGTGCCCTTGGGCGCGGCGTTGTGACCATTGCTTTGAAGGCCTCTCAGTAGGTATCAGTGGTTTATGAATTGGTTATATTTCTGTAAATGCTCTATATTAGCATTAGAAAATGTTAGAAATTCATCAAACACAGAGGATATCAGAAAAGCTATCTAAATGGTGAATAGGTTGTGAATGAATCGTCATTGTCAACAAATGCAAAGGGAAAGGAGTATTGCTAATTCCACTTGATGTCCACCTTAGTCAAAATGGCATTGTGACCTTTTGCCAATGTAACTTTCACATGTGCATATAAATCAGGACTGAAATTCTGATTGGTGGTGGGGAGTGGCTTTTTTGTGTCTTTCCATCACGGCTGTACCAAATCCAGTGATGGATCCGCTTTTGGGGAAAACATGTGTCGGCGATGCTGAGGCTGGTGGCTCTACATAGGTTGTACAGTCGTTGGCTGTTATCATTGGTAGTGCTGTCGATGAAAACGGGACCTGTTACAGTCTGGAGGGTGGGATTTTGGGTGGAGATTGTTGTGGAGATGTCGTGGAGCTGCCCAGATGGCATCTTGTAGCTGGTCATAGAAGGTGTCCTTTTCTTTGTCTGGGTGACATTGATTGAGCTGTTTGGCAACAATGAGTGGCAACTTTCCACGTTGGTGTAGGCAGCAAGCATACAGTAGTCTATCACTAACTGCTGTCCAGCTGATGATTGACCTCCTTCAGTATTGCAGGATGGCTAGTGTTACGCCATGGATGACCTGTAACTTTCTGTTGCTCAATGCAGATAAAACTTAAGTTATTGTTATTGATCCAGAGCACCTTTGAAACTCCTTGCATAATGATATCGCCACTTTGGATGACTTTACTTTGGCCTCCAGCACCAATGAAAAATTTTTAGGAGTTATCTTGGTCAAGATTTGTCCCTGAATGCTCACATTAAACAAATGTCAAGAACCGCCTTCTTTCACTTGCATAATATGACTAAGGTTAGGTTGCTGTCATTAAAGTATGCTGAAAAATTAATTCATGCTTGTTTCACCTTCAGGCTGGACTACTGCACTTGTTTACTAGAAGGCTGTTGCAACAAGACAATGAAGCCTCTCCACCCAGTTCAGAACTCTGCAGCATGTATACTGACAGTAACTAAGAAAATAGACCAAATCTCCCCAGTGTTAGCTTCTCTGCATTGGCTGCCTATAAAATCAAGAATATAATTTGACATTATTCTCCTCACCCACAAGACACTATAATCAGGCATCATGATACCTTAATGAACTGATTGTGCCTTATCATCCATCCCGAGCTCTGCAATCTGAAAAAGCAGGGTTTTTCCTGGTGATTCCTAAAATCAGTAAAAGCTGAATAGGGGGCAGAGCCTTTCACTATCTGCTATCTGCAGCTAGAAAAGGGCCAGTGATGACTGACTTCAAATCATTCGAGTCCTGCTCTTGATCCCTGCACCTCTCTCTCTCTTTCTCTCTCTCTCTCTCTCTCTCTCTCTCTCTCTCTCTCTCTCTCTCTCTCTCTCCCTCTATCTCTGTCTTCTTCTTTCCTTGCCTCTCAATGTCGGGGCGCAGGAGTGTCTGGACATTCCAGCAGGCCATGCAAGTTTTACGGCAGAAATCTAAATGTTGTTGTCCTAGGACAGGCAGAGGTCTGTTGGTGAGAGGGTCCGTCCAATTTAGAAAGGAAGCCCAGACTCCCCTCTCCCTCTGGGGGGGATCCCGCGGCAATCCCAGGCCAGCCAGGAGACATAGTCCCTCCAGCGTGTCCTTGGTCTTCCCCGGGGTCTCCTCCCTGTGGGACATGCCCAAAACACCTCCCTGGGAATGCATCCAGAAAAGATGACCGAGCCACCTAAACTGGCTCCCTCCTGTTTGGAGGAGCAGCGGCTTTACTTTGAGCTCCTCCCGGGTGACAGAACTCCTCACCTGTTCTCGTAGGGTGCAACCTGCCACCCTTTGAAGGAAACTCATTTCAGCTTGAGATCTCGTCCTTTCGAAGTTTATGACAATAGGTGAGGCTAGGAACGTGGATTAACCAGTATATAGAGAACTTCCGGCTCAGCTCCTTCTTCACCACGACGGACCAACAGCATCACTGCCGCCACTGCACCAACCCGCCAGTCAATCTATTGTTTCATTCAACCCTCACTCGCGAATAAAATCCCAAGATACCTAAACTGCCCGACTTGAGGCAGAATCTCGTCTCCAATCCGGAGGGTGCAAATTACCTTTTTCCGGTCAAGAACCATGGCCTCAGATTTAGGGGTGCTGATTCTCATCCCGGCCACTTCACACTTGGCTGCAAACCGCCCCAGCACATGCTGGCGGTCCTGGTCTTAGGGCACTAACAGATCAACATCATCTGCAAAAAGCAGCAAAGGGATCCTGTGGTCCCCAAACCAGACCCCCTCTGGCCCCTGGCTTTGCCGAGAAATCCTGTCCGTAAAGATAATGAACTGTACCAGTGACAAAGGGCAGCCCTGCTGCAGGCCAACATGCACTGGGAACAGGTCTGCTTTACTGCCGACAATGCAAACCAAGCTCCTGCTCTGGTTGTACAGCGACCCCAGTGCCCTTTGTAGGGGGCCATGGACTCCATACTCCCGGAATACCCCCCCACAGAGCACCACAATGGACATGTTCAATGCCCTCTCCAAGTCCACAAAGCACATGTGGACTGGTAGGGCAAACTCCCATGATCCCTCTAGCACCCTATGGAGGGTGAAGAGTTGGTCCAGTGTTCCACGGCCAGGACAGAATCCGCATTGGTCCTCTTGGATCTGAGGTTCGACTATCGACCGGATTAGTACCCTGGGATAGACTTTCCCGTAAAGGCTGAAGAGTGTGGTCCTGCTGTAATTAGAACACACCCTCGGGTCCCCCATCTCAAATAGGGGAACCACCACTTCAGTCTGCCATGCGATGTTGCAGAGATATGTCAGCCATGTCAGCACTGCAACATCTAGAGCAGGGGTCATCAACATTTTTGGCACTGTGAGCTACTTATAGTACCCTGAGTGACACAAAGGGCTACTTGTGACGAATTTCCTCATTTTTTCAGAGGTTGAAACCCTAACCCTAACCCTAACCCTCACTTTCAACTTATGTATAGCTCTACACAGTATTTATGAACCATCATAATTCACTCAGAGACAATAATTCAAAAATAAACTCTCAATGAAGATTCCTTAAAGATTGTTGCTAGTCTTAGACTAGGCAATGAGGGCTACTCCATAGGTCCTTGAGGGCTACCTGGTGCCCGCGGGCACCACTTTGGTGACCCCTGATCTAGAGATTTGAGATACTCAGGGCGGATCCCCTCCGACACGTGTGCCTTACCACAGCAGAGCTTGTTAACCTCAGGAACTTCAGCTCGGGTGATGAACAAATCCACCTCTGAGTCTCCAGCCTCTGCTTCCTCTGTGGAAGACATGCCAGTGGAATCGAGGAGATACTTGAAGTATTCCTGTCACTGCTCGACCACATACTCAGTGGAGGTCCCCGCCTGAACTGTAAGTAGTGCTGGTAGGGCACTGCTTCCTTCCTAAGATGTCGGACGGTTTGCCAGAACCTCCTCCAAGCCGACGGATAGTCCTCCACGGCCTCCCCAAACTCCTCCCAGGCCTGGGTATTTGCTTTGTCACTGAGTGCTCACATTACATAAATGCTCAGCTTGGGCTTCCACATGCTTGGCCTGCCAGTGCCTGTCAGCTGCCTCAGGAGACCCACAGGCAAGATGAGCCTGGTAGGCCTCCTTCTTCATCTTGACGGCATCTCTTACTTCCGGTGTCCACCAATCGGTTCTAGCATTGCTGCCACTACAGGCACCTGCAACCTTATGGCCACTGCTTCGGGCTGCTACTTCAACAATGGAGATGGAAAATGGTCCACTCGGACTCCATGTCTCAAGCCTCCCTTGGAATCTGGTTGAAGTGCTCCCGGAGGTGGGAGTTGAAGACCTCCCTGACGGAGGACTCTGCCAGATATTCCCAGCAGACCCTCACAATACGTTTGGGCCTGCTGGGTCTGTCTGGCCTGCTTCCCTGCCAGTGGATCTAACTCACCACCAGGTGGTGATCAGTTGACAGCTCACCCCTCTATCCACCCAAATGTCCGAGACATGCAGCCTGAGGTCAGATGGTACAATTACAAAATTGATCGTTCACCTCCGGCCTAGGTTATCCTGGTGCCAAGTGCACTGATGAACACTCTTATGTTCGAACATGGTGTTTGTTAAGGACAAACTGTGACTGGCACAGAAGTCCAATAACAAAACACCGCTCGGGTTCAGATCGGGGAGGCCATCCCTCCTAATCGCAGCCCTCCAGGCACTGCTGTCATTGCCTATGTTGGCCTTGAAGTCCCCTGGTACAACGATAGAGTCCCCAGATGGGTACATACAGGAAGGCTGGGTAGTCTGAAGTACTGTTTGGCTCATATGCCAAAACAACAGTGACCTGTCCCCTGCCCTAACGCAACCCACTCACTCACTGGGGAAAACTCTAACAAGTGACGGCTGAGCTGGGGGGCTATAAGTAAGCCCACTCCAGCTCACCGCCTCTTCTCACGGGTAACTCCAGAGTGGAAGTGCGTAGTGCGCAGAGGTGAGCCCGTCTTTCTCTGGTCAGCAATGCTCCGCCTCCTTCACCAGCTTGACCCCCCACCCCTCCCCAGTGATGTGACATTCCATGTTGCAAAAGCTAGCTGATCTGTGTAGGCATTAGGTTGCTGAGGCTCCCCACATTGACCTCCGCCCAGACCACAATGCCCCAACCCCTTATTGCCCCTCCTGTGGCTGATGAGCCAACAGAGGGACAGAATACAGATTAGTGGATATATTCTAAATATTTCACGATACTAACAGGCTGTTAGAGAAAACCGGATACCAGGTATAATCCACATATACAGTAGAGATGCAATTCCATGATGTTGGGGAGACTAGGGATTGATGTCACACGGGTAAATTGTCACATTGCAATTCTCTTCCCCACCAGAGGGGGCAACTAAAAAGTGGAATACTATTTTCTTTTTCCTTTACTTTGTCTGAGGTCATGTACTGACTGAGAAGAGAGTGGCAAGTGGTGAGTTTAGGTGAGTATCATGTAACCATTTTGAACATCCCACCCTAAACCACCTAAACCTACCTAAACCACCCTCATGTCCCTGAAGACCGTACCCTCACCACACACTACACCACGAATCCAAACTGTTCCATCACCCCCGTCTCACCAGCTGAAGTCAAAGAAACCATGAAGAAGCTCAATAATGGTAAAGCCCCTGGACTATTAACCATCACAGCAGAGGTGCTGGGAGCCAGGGGCGACAACATCATCTTGTGGCTCACACATATTATCAACCATGAGTGGGTCTATGAATCACTGCCTGATGACTGGAGGCGGGGCATCATACTTCCGATCTGGAAGCACAAGGGAGATCAGCACACCACAGCAACTTCGTCCCTACCTTCCAATATCTCTTAACTTGACAGTGACCAACAATGCCTTGGCAGCCTATGTCACTCAGTCCTTATGGAGACCACTGTGGCAACACCAGCACATCTCCTGGGGGACAAAGTTCAGAGTCTATAATGCCTCAGTCATCTCCGTCTTCCACTATGGCTCTGAAATCTGGCCACTGAATAACACTCTGGAGTCTAGGCTCAATGGCTTTGACACCAGGGCGCAAAGAAGGATAGAAGGCATCACGTGGAGCCAGCACGTCACAAACCGGGCTTTAAGAGACACAACCCAACAGCCGCCAGCATCGCTTCTCCAGCCGAGTGCTCTGGTGTGGCCAAGTCATCTGTCCGCCCTAGGAACAACCAGCAAGCACCATCCAGGCCTTCAATCCCCAGCAAGCCGGCTGGAGACATCCCAGGGGCGCCCCCTGCACCCGCTGGCTGGACTAATTAGGCCAGGATTTTAAGGCTTGTAATGTGACCCTGGCACCAGCTCAACACCTTGTCCACAATAGACCCAGGAAGAGAGACCTGGTTGCCATGGTTGGCTCAATGTGCCCAGTGCAAGAGGACTAGTAGTAGTAGTGCTGGTAGATGAGCAGCTGTGGAAAGATCATATCTCATCTATGGGTGCATTTCATGTTGACTTAGCCTTAAACGTGACCTGACAAACAACTATAATGAGGCCATCTCACCTAAGTGTATTTTCAAACTGATGGATCTATTACCTGCATCTGTGAGGCCGGCTTAAAAAGCAGAGATTGCATTTTGTCCTCATATACTGCTCTGTCAGTTCTTTCTCTTTGACACTGTCCGATTAATATACCGTTTCACTCAATTGTGGACAAAGCTTTTTTAACTGGGTAACTATGAACTCACAGGGACTTAATCAGAGTCAGTGCAAAGCTGGTTATTAGCATATGAATTGGTTAGCACTGTGTACCAGTCTTCTGTATGTCATTCATGCTACATTGCCTTGGGCTTGTGCCTTGTGAGACGTCATGCTGCCAGTAGGTGAGAGTGATTACTTGTCCTTATATGCTGCATAATGTGATATTAATAAAACAACTACTTCTTGCAATTGTAGAGTGATCAATTTGTTGACTCTGACATGAATTTTGTTGGGTTGGTTAGCCCTTTGAATTTTTGTATACATCACTTTATTCATCTTTTAGACTGCAATGAGTTTAATAAGTGTGATTGAACTTGTTGAATTTTCATTGGTATACGATATTGTAAATTCTATTAAGAGGATAAAAGTATGGCGTTGTGTTAAGCATTGTGATAGTGGGTGTGATATTGTAATTGTGGCATGAATGTTGAGTGGCATTGAGCTTCTCAACTTCAAAACCCGTGAACCATTACTAATTGTTCTCTCCTTTATATAAGTTAGGATCTGGTCGGCAACAGGCAGAGAGGAAAGACTTGATTTTTAGATCTGTGTCTAGCAAACATGCTATCTGAATTCACTAAGGTGAAACCTGTAGAATAAGTTTGGGCATCCATCAATCCAATACACTGTTTTAGCCCAGCTCTCAGCACATATGTGTGAAATTGTCACCAGATTAGATTTAGGGGGCTTAATTTGAAAACAGTAAATTGCCTGATTGCATAAATGTAATACTTTCGTCCTACATTTGTATTATTTGATCTGGTGATGGGGATTGCGAGAGGGGGGATGTGAAAATGCAATGTATATCTGATGTGGAAATGTAGACTTAGTAGGATTTATCCATTTGAGAAAAGACCTTTTCACTACTTTTGTTGATTTATCCTCTAAACCCTGTCTCACCCCCATGCCTAAAAGCTTTTGACATCTTCATCTTGTTCACAGTGGGCAGGCTTTGTTTGCTGTGCTTGAAAAAGCGGATGCAGCTCGGCCCTCCCCTCTCTGTGGCACAAGCATAGGACTTTGCCATAGCAAAAGGGGATTTCTCTTTTTTCCTGCCCCCTCCTTTTCCACGTTACTACAATATGGTCATTGTCTGTCAGTGAATAATGTGGCCACTCGGGCAGCATGCACTGCTCCTCAGGCTTTGACTGTGAACCAGTGCTTTTCTTCAGCATGAAAAGACTCTAATCCATGTAAATATAAGACTCACAGTACAGCTTTGGCATGGTGGGGAGAGTGAGAGGGAGGAATTGAGGGGAGGGTCGGCAATTTAACCTTTGACCCAACAAATAAGAGGCATGTAAGTTTTAGAATTGCTCTCCAAAGAGGGGCTCCTGTGGTAGAATGAGCTTTCTTTGTAATCCTCGCTGTCTGGGGTTGATTGACAGGAGCGGGGATGGGAGACTGGTGCAACACAAAAACAGCAGAAAAACAGTGCCACAAGTTCTAAATGGTGAGACAGACAAATGACTGGAGGTTTAAAAGAAAATACCATCCACATCCAGTGCTGTTAGGTTGAAAATATGTTATAATGCCAATTGTACACATATGTTCGTATTTCTTCAGCATCCACAAGGTTTGGCCCTTGGTGACATCTGTTTTGGCTGTAGCAGTATGCTGCCTAAAAATGTTGCAAATGGTGGGCTAATTTTGATTATTGAATTTGAGTTGTGATCAGTAAATGAGAGAATCTTTTAGCTTTTCCCAAAAACAGATTTTTGATGCAAGGGCCAACACAGAAGGCCAGTTTGACATCAAATCAAAATCCTGACTAAATGGTGATTTGAGGTTGATGTTTTGTAAGTTCATATTGAACACAGTCCTACTTTGTTTGATGTGGACTTGTCTGTGTAACTGTACTCTGAAGGTTGCATATACAGGAATATATGAATATACATAGATATCTCTATAATACTGACAGTGTATACTACTTAGTTCTCTCCCTACTGCATGTAATATATTGTATTTTGTTCAGTTATCTTCTACCTGGTGTGTCATGCTTAGCTGCTGGGGCCTTTAATCTCCTTGATCCCCCGATCCTGGATCACCATGGTACCTACCTGCCTTCCTACTTACCTACTGCGAACACTAGAACAAAAAACTTCAGAAGTCCTCACAACACACTGTCTATTACATAACACCAGAGATACTCTACAACTACTGTTATTGTAGCATTTTGCAGACTTACTTTCACTGATGTGAATATAGTCTGATAACTTGGCGCCAATAACTTGTGAAGCCATTAGGCCTGTTGTGCAAATTTTGTTGGAACTGCTTCAGCATCAGATAAGACACACGCTTTGAGAAATGACTTACCTTTTCAACAGAGACAATGGGCCACAAGGTGACACTGTAAGAATCCCTGTGAAATTTTACTGTAAATGTTGTTTGTATCCTCCTCAAAGTCTGCTCTGTGTCAGACCTGTAAAACTAATAACCATGCAGTGACGTGCAGTGAGGTTCTTAACTGATGAGAAATTAACTCTCTCAGTATCAGATTTCCGAATACATGAACCCAACGGAGCAACTCTCTCAGCCTTTTACTGGCAGCAGTTAACAGATTATGCTTCTTATCTCGCATCAGCATTTTTAACACATCAATATTTCATATGATATCATGATATACTGTATGCTATGGTATGATACAAATTTTTGAAAAAACAAACACAAAAACAATAAACAAACAACTGCTCTGATCTTTTTGGTGTCACCCTGCATATAGATAAAGTCTAGGAGCAAATCCTGCCGCTTAAGATTGTCAGTTACTATTTTGCAAGAGTTCACTATATCCCTTTGATTGTGAGTAAAGTTTGTGTCTTAAGCTGAGAATCAGGTGGGACGAGAAGAGGGTCCCTTGATTGCAGCTAGCTTGATTATGGCTAGCTTGCTGTCAATTTCTCTGCACATGAGCAGTAAGGAGAGAACTCCCTAAGCTAACATGGTACTCCCCCTCCTCTATGACCTGAGAGCACTGCCTGCCTCACCAAGTGCTCGTTCATTGCAATTTGCGATCAATCAAGACTAAACATGCTACACACACCTCAGAGACATCAGCAAGACTGCAGAAATTCAAGGCATAAAATTCAAGTGTTGAAACATTCCATTTGTGACAGACAGCAGGAGAGCGATATGCCCTGATTGCAGGAATGGTATGGCAGAGGTATGGTATGGCAACTCAGTGCGCTTTACGAAGGTGAAGAGGAGCAAATTTAAAAGTCAGATTTTAAAGCCAGGAATTAAAACATTGAAATAGAAATAAATGAATAATCATTTAATCCTTTCATTAAAAAACAGAGTGCAGATAAGCCACTTTCAGTCTCTGTAAGCAAATGTAAATAAAATAATTTTCAGTCTGGATTTGAACATTGTAAGAGGCGAAACACGTCTCATGTCATCAGGAACACTGTTGCAGATTTTGGCCGCAGAAAACTGAGACACTCTCCCATGTTCAGTCCCGACTCTGGGAACCAGCAGAACACTCCCTGATGCTCTCAGAGCCCGGGATGGTTCATATGGCTCTAATATGTCAGAGGTGTACCTTGATGCCAGACCATGTAGAGATTGTAGATAAGTTGTTGTAAAGTCTATTCTCTGACAGACAGGAAGTCAGCGCAGAACTGGAGCACTGGACTGATATGGTTGTGTTTCCTGGTTCTTTGTTCATTACTCCTTGATTTCTAACCTGTTTTTTCAGGTTTAACTGAAAGAGAGACTCAAGGTGACTGATAACACTTTCACCATGTCTCTATGGGTCAAAAAAAAGATTTCAGCTTTGTCTGAGTTGAGATGGAGAAAGTTGTTTTGCATCCATGCACTCAACTGTCTGATGTAGTGACGGAGTTAATCATGAGGTCAATGTTCACTTGCCATCATTGACAAGTAGATCTGAGTGTCATCTGCAAA
This sequence comes from Carapus acus, assembly GCA_900312935.1. Taxonomy (NCBI): domain Eukaryota; kingdom Metazoa; phylum Chordata; class Actinopteri; order Ophidiiformes; family Carapidae; genus Carapus; species Carapus acus. Next base: position 10,690 of record OMPJ01039446.1, on the reverse strand, counting down.
GTTGTGGTAGGACACATTATTGCCACATATTAGCTGACCCAATGGAGGCAGGCATAGTTTGAATAAGAGGGGTACCAGGATCAACCCCTTGCAATCCCACAGGTCATAACCATTTAGTCTGATATGCAGTTACCAATTTTAACAAAATACAACCTATCCTTGAAATAGGACTTAAGAGTTAAATTTGGCCTCTGAAGTCCAAGGTGTGGCAGTCTTAACAAGTTACTGATCACAAGATACTGCTGGTTTATATTTCTGGTTTCTGTTTTCTTGATCTCAATTCTTTCACAATTAAAGATTTTTCAAGGACCCTCTGAAAATATTTGCATAATCCTTAACCATCTTTTACAGGCTTTATTTCATGAGCCCTGATCACTGTGTGATGACTTAAAATGTGACTTAAAAAAAATTAGCTATTATTAAAACAAATATGTATTATTATTTCATTGAAAAGTTTCAGAAGTCACATCTTAAGGCCTGACACTGGGGTTGTGTGACATATTGATGTGATCTGGGATTTGATAAACCAACCCTGGTTGACAATAAAAAAAAACAAAAGAAAACAGGGCGACATTTGTGCAATCAACATGTCCATAGAAACAAGCAGAATAGTTACCTTTTGGCCAAGTAATGGGCTGGATGGAAACCACATTAAAGAAGAAACTATTACCATAGAAACAAGCAAATTTAGGTTTAGGGTGCATATTGCAACAAACACTGTAAATAACTTTTGTTTCAGCAGAAGACTACAATTTACAAAAAAAAAAAAAAAAAAACAGTTTGAACTTACCTATTTGAGAGTGAAATTTCATGAGCTCCAGGCTTGGCTTTCTTTTCAGTTCTATCTGTGGGAGGAGTGTCAACTCAGAAAGGGAAAGGCCTGGGTTCTTTTTTTGTATTGCCCTCTCCTCCTTCCTGTTGGTTGAATTACACTCAGCACACTACTTATGACTTCAATAATGCCTGACAACACACAAGTGCACACACATACATGCAACTGTTGCATATCAATGTGTGTGATCTCATATTGAGAAGGTCTAAACATGATACTTGGTTTATGTCAATTCACGTCATATCTGGTTGTGTGATTATGCTTGCTACATTGCTCCCACATCCCCAGGGAGTAAAAGAACAGATAGAGGAGGATTTGTGCATCCACTATTACCACGAAAATGCTTTATAAGAGCTCATCCAGGATCATAAAAGATTGTGTTTTACAAAGCTAAATTTGATGTAACAGGTTCTCTAATTTTCACACACCATTTTAGGAAGAACATGTGGTACCTCAGTGTAAGCATCAACATTAAGAATATCTCTTATCACTTAGATTTGATGTAGATATTGGGTATTGCCTCTCTATAAAACTGTTAGGGTTGCTTCCCCACTTTTTGATTTAAGAACTAGAGGCTGCTCTTTCAGTTCAGCTATAAGTGGCTTTAGGCCTAAATAGTCTGAGAAGGGTGGGCGACAGGTCTGCGAGGTTATGTGACAGCATGGGATCCAAGGAGTCCTAAGAGCAGACACAGCCAAGGACTTAAGCATGGGGGTCAGGAGACTGGAGACAGACGGTCTGTGAGTCCTCCAGAGAATAAAAGAGTGATTAATCAAGTTTGATAGAGCCACTGGGACAAGTGATCTGCTGCAGGATTACTCAGATGTCACTGAATATATTGACTGATGTGCAGTCCTCAGGCAAAATCGGGAGATTTCTTGCTCTCTTTTGACGATCATTTCTTAATTCTCTTTATATTTAGGTTCAGTTTCAGTAAATGCCTCTACAAGATACTTGTAAATGTAAAACTGTCGAACGGTATGGTGACAGTTTTGCCTCAGGATTGAAGTTGCTTAAATCTATTGTAGTCACTGCTTGTGAAACAGAGGTGGACTGTCATGGTGGTTTAACGTTCACCTTCCCACCTTATTCCTAAGCCCCCAAAAGCTGTTGCAGGAATTTTAGATGAGAGCTCTGGTGTGTTATTTAACTGTTTTTCATTTGCATTTTAAGAATACCTGGTAATCTTTTTTCTTTTAGCGCAAGGGACATAAACATGTGGGAGCTGTCACAGCTCAAAATGGGCAATATCATTATACGTTCATGCTCTGCTGTTGAGGGATTGGTGGGTGACTTGAGAACGTAGCCTCATACAAGTAACTTACAATAACACACGAAGCTATGTCATTGAATGGTTTGCCTCAGCTGTTGAAGCGATGCACTATCTAAAAAGAGGCACATCAATTTATACACATTGACAGGAAAAATGCAAGTCAGTTTTATCTGTATATTGCCAAATCACAACAGAAGTTATCACATGGGACTACCCAAATAGAGCTGGTAGAGTTCCTTATCATGTTAACACTCAAAGCCTATTAGATGAACACACAGAGACCCAACACATCCCCCACTGGCAGCAGTGGCAAGGAAAATTTCCTTGCAATCGCTGCTTTCCTTTTCCTTCCAAAAAGGAAAGATTAATAAACTGATTAATAGAAAATGATTGATTGAAGATGACCTATTACTGGTACCTATATTGTATCATGGTATGTTACACCCATAACTGCCAAAGTGTCCGGGCCCTGCCCCATCAGCGCTGCTATATTACTATTTCTATTCAATTACTTATTTACACCGATATTTATAATGTATATATTATGTGTTTATATTGTTTTGTATATAGAAACTCTCTTCTTCTTCTTTCTTTCTTTCCTAACTTCTTACACCGGAATGGAGCACCTTAGTTCTTTTACTCAATTCAATTGCTGTAGTGACAATAAAAGATTCCTGATTCCTGATCCACATGCCGTGTTTACAGTCCCACATATCTACATGCAGTTTATATCTGCTAAATTCAATTGGAACCTTTTCACTATTACTGAGTACTGCTGTGCATCCGTTCACCTCTCTCTCTCTGTGTGTCTCTGTCTCTCTCTCTCTCTCTCCATCTCTCTCTCTCTCTCTCTCTCTCAACCTTACCGGTCAAGGCAGATGGCTGCCCACCTGCAGCCTGGTCTGCCCGAGGTTTCTTCCTACTACAGGGGGGGTTTCCTTGCCAATGTCGCCCAGTGTTTGCTAATGGGGGGAAATGTGTGGGGTCTCTGTCTGTAACTTTACCTTTGAAAGCACGTTGAGATAACTTCTGTTATGATTTGGCGCTATACAAATGAAATTGAATTGAATTGAATTGAATTGAATTGAATTGAATTGAATTGAATTGAATTGAATTGAATTGAACTGAACTGAATTGAATTGAATTGTATTGAACTGAACTGAATTACATCAAATTGAATTAAAAAAAACATTTCTAAGGGAGATTCCAACGGATTAAGGTGAATATAATTCCTCTGTAAACTCTTTGCTCAGTCTTTGTGCATTCCATCCTCATTGGGGGACAAGTGCTGAAAGGGTCGGCGAGACAATGTGAACTTTAGAAAGATTTTGATGGCTATTCTTTTTTTGCAGTGAGATACACCCCGCCTGATTCCTGAAGAGAATAACCTCCTGACAGAAGGGCTGTGCTCATGCTTGTGTGTGTGTGTGCGTGTGCATGTGTGTGCGTGTGCATGTGCATGTGTGTGCATGCGCGTGTGCTGTGTGCACTTGTGTGTGTGTGAGTTAGGTGCGGTGTGTTAAAGAACTGGTGAGCTTACATGTTACACTCTTTTGTGCTTGTGTCTTGGTTGCATAATGTGCATGTATAACTATATAATGGTGTGTACACTATGCTTACAGTGATAAAATGATTGTCTTGTCCCCTTTTATGTGTTTTTAGTCTTCTTTGTTTTGTTCCTTGTCATGATTACAAACACCTTCTCAGAGGACTTTGAACCCACTCATTACTACCTTGGCAGCAACAACAGCAGGGGCAGCATCCCGTTTCAAATGAGTACAGTGTGCTTCTCCATTCCACCTAAAAATGCAGGAAGCTTGATGAGGATATAGATAGATAGATAGATAGATAGATAGATAGATAGATAGATAGATAGATAGATAGATAGATATTTTAAAAAATACCGTTTTTTCTTTTTTATGAAAATTTGTGATCTATTGATGGCTGCTCCATGTTGGAAGTCATCTTAGGGGTAAAAGAACAACATTTTACTCATCAGCAACTTTAGGTCCACCAACCTTAGACCCTCCAAACTCCTTATTCATGCCGACCACATACTTGTGTGTGCACGCTCACTCTCTTGCGCTGCTCTCTCTGCTTTCATCAACAACAAGTAGGGAAAACTCAGTGTTCAGATTTAATCTAAATTAACGCTCAGTCTGCTTTGTAATCGTTGTTTTAGTATTGCTATTACTGTTGCCATGGATAGCTCAATCTCCCTTTTTGCCAGACTGTTACCAATTCAGAGTTGAAATGAAGAGGGTAGGTAACTGATGCCATGATTCATTGTATCTCTTATATTGGTGATTTTGCTTAATCATCTAGAAGTTCTGAAGTTTTTTGTGGCAGAATGCACCACAACAGGGAAATTTGTGCAAGTCACTGGAAAAGGGGGAAACTGGCTACATCAGATTTTCGTGTCAACAGTCCACGTTGCGCTGATCTTGTAAAAAACTTGCATTGTTTCATTCCCCATTCATTGTTTCAACAAATGCAGTTTCTCTGAAGTTTGGATATTCTTCATGTCGTTAAATTGTCGAGGACACAGGGACTGTGTGCAGCACATCACCCTGTAACGTCTGCTTTTTGATGCTCTATCAAGCGTCTTCAGCTCAAAATCCCTTGTTACAAAGTTTCTGTATTTAGGGAATAAAAATGCTTTGTGATTATATTGCATAATTAGGGGGCACAAGTAAAACAAAAGACTCAAATTGGAAGTTGACGTTGTTTAAGTATAAAGCTTGTCAACAGCGTGCCTGTGACTCACTTGCTGCAATCTCGAGTATTTGGGATATTGTTGCCCGTGGCTCCAAATAAAGAAAAAGAGTTGAACATCAAAAAACCCCACACCAGACAGACACATTCTTTTCTTTGAATTTATTACCCCTTTTACTAAATAGCAGAGTTTTTTATGAAATCACTAATTTGGTTTCCATGAAATGACTGATATCTTATTTTTGATGCTGGTAGGTCCTAGTCTATCTTTACAACTGAAAGTTTGCATGGTTACACTACATAAGATAAAACAATAAGTAACACTGTCACACTGTATGTATGTATGTACAGTATGTATGTATGTATGTATGTATGTATGTATGTATGTATGTATGTGCTATGATACACTGACTTATTCTTAATTTTCATTTACAGTATGTACAGCCATTCGGATTCTCATTTGCTTTATCGTTTTTTTCCTTTTTAAATTCAAGGCATCCGTAGATATGAGTATACTGCCCCCGTGTTCAAGAAGTAAACTGTACAGTATGTGTGTATGACAGGGAGGGAGAGAGGGAGGGAGCGAGAGACAACCACAAAGTGGCGGGTGAGAGGAAATTAACGATAGATAGATAGATAGATAGATAGATAGATAGATAGATAGATAGATAGATAGATAGATAGATAGATAGATAGATAGATAGATAGATAGATACAGTAGATAGAGACACTATATTGGGATTTCTAATCACATCTGCCCAGCATGTTACTGAACATATTTCAAAATATAACCGTCTAAACTCATAATGCATTTTGTGCGGAATCGCAAATGAGTAAAGCAGTAAAAATCCAGCTGTTCCAAAAAAACAACAAAAAAAATAACAAAATCAGATATTTTCTCCTTAGTGTTATGGCTCTCTAATATAATATTTCAAACACGCCTACAGACATGCCCGCTGTCGCAATGTTTAATGTATAAAGCAGCCTTATCATAGATCGAAAAGGCAGATGATAAATATGCATGTATTCAATTAAGGGTATTATAGGCGGTTGATTTGCATAGGGGGTTTTGGAGCTTAACATCATATTTGTGCTATAAAACTTCACAATAGCCTAAACTTAGGCTGTTATGCATGTGGGCGGGGCAGAGCAGTTCATTTGCAAAAGGAGAGAAAACGGATTTAGAGGTGAGTGTCGGCGCAAATTGTAACTGGGATTCAGCATTTCAGCGCCCAATCGGCGGGTTGACAGTGTAAAGGCAAGAGAGCCCACAGCAATTTAAGAAACTGGGGGGAAAAAAATCGTCAAATAATTAGTTTCATCCACATGTTGTTTCTCACATGTTGGAGATGACTGTGAAAAAACGTCGAAAGGCGAAGCGCCCGCGTTAAATCTGTCCTCTCTCACGCCACGCTGTGCTCCATCACGTCCACTGGTGATTATGTCCCTCCAATTTTCCCCTCCCAATTAAGAGTAGAGAGCTAATTATTAGCTGCGGACGCTGACGCGAAGTATCGCAATCTGTGATGGCTTGGAAGTAGTAAAAAAAAAAAAAAAAAAAAACCGGAGACATACATGGTGAAAATCGTAAACTTCTGTCTGGCTACAATAGCTGCGGTTGACATTGCTGGTATTTTTCCTAATAAATGTTAATTGCCAATGAATACTAACTGCTTTCGCTTCGCCCGATGTTTGATATTAAACATCCACGTAAATCTGATATCATAGGTTAGATATGTGGGGGTTTGTGCGGGGGCTGCGTTTGTTAGAATTGTTAACTTGCAAAGAGTAACGAGCCTCGTAAAATGTTTAAGGTGAAATCGGCTCGGGGAAGTTTCTGACGCCTCCATTCGTCGCGCTGGGGCACGATGTCTATGTTGTCCCTCATGAATACTGACAAGTGGAAAAGGCCAAATTGGCCCTCATTGATTTAACGCGCGCGCACACATACACACACACAAACACACACACAACGGGGCAATCTGAGCGCCTTTTGGTTTGAAAATGAGGAAAAAAACGAATGAAATGAACGATTACAGATCACAACATGTTACTTCGGAGTGCATTTTTTTCTTTTTCTTTTTTTCTTTTTCTTTTTTTTTCTAAATTTTCTTTGAAGGGCCTCCACTTGCTGTAAATACTCCCCCGGTGAGCCCGAACTGATTCTGTTTAGAGCCATCTGGTGCCATGAGAACCGCAGAAGCCGAAGCAACCAGTTTGGAAGCCTTTCTGTGGAGAGTATTTGTCACTCGAGAGAAGCTCCCAACAGAGTTGCGTCGCGCACCCGCACGCTTACAAACACACACACACACACACACACACACACGCATAAACACTTCATGAAATATGCACATGAACTCGGCCTCAATTTATTTCGGACTGCGTCAAATTGCAGCCGCGGGCGTGAGGAGGGGGGAGTGTGTGTGTGTGTGTGTGTGGGGAGGACTTGGGTCCGCCGTTGCAGCGCGTATCGGTGGATTCTCAGAAAGGCTCAGCAGAAAGTATCCGAAGTGTTTGGTGGAAAGGGGAACGACCAATGAACACAATAGTTTGGCAGTGACGCAACGGGCCCCCGTTGATAAGGCGCCGAGAGTCCAACCGGGGACCTGAGAGGGAGCGAGAGAGAGGGAGGGAGGATATTTGGGGGGCCAGCGCGCAGTCGCCTATCATTAGTCACCGCGAAGCCAACTCCTCCTCCTCCGTTACGCACATGTGCGCTGCCTCCTGGCAAAGACAACACACTAACAGACAACTATGAGGGGAAACTGCTCTTCATGATTTTCCGACTGGATTTAAATTGTTTTGTCTCTGTGTTTGTTTGTTCGTTTTTCAAAAAAAAACAAGTAAGACTCCAGCGACGTAAATCACCTGCTGTAATCACCAATTTGGAGTGCCACGGGTGGAAGAAATCCTCCTCGCAGACTGTCAGTTTTGGTGGGAAATATCCGCTTTTCTAAATTCTCTTCCTCCCCAACTCCCGACAACAGTTCTTCTTGTTCATCAGAAAAGGGAAAAGAAATGTAAAACGCCGGCGATTGCCGCTTATCGACGTCCCTGAAAATATCACAGCCGGCAAAGAGAGGGAGGTGGCGTTGGTGCGGAGACAGCGGAGGATTCGATAGTTGGTATGTTTGTTGGTATGTGCAGGGTAAAACGAAAAGACACTTGACCAGAACGTTTCGTCAAAGCGAGAGAACTCTTGAAACACCCACAGAGAAAGCAGATCAACAATAAGGGGGTGAAAATCTGGGCACCTGCGATTGAATGTATCAATCATTCGTCAATGACGAGAGCTGCTGAGATTTGGATGGCGGACTCAGTTGGCAGATGAGAAAAACGGTGGCAAACACTTGTCCAGTTGATCCTGATATTTTTTCATCCGCAATCTGGAGGCAAGAAAAGGAAAGATTTTTGAAGAGGCAAGAATTCGGAAGTTGCGCCGGCGTGTAGCTCTCATGGACATCTTGGCCTGCAGATCCGAAGAGAACAGTTATAATATTCTTCCATCTGCGGCCACCATGCTCTTCCACGGCCTCCCCGGGGGAGACGTGCACGGTGTGGTGGAAGAAATGGAGCGGAGAGGAAAGAGCGAGTCAGCAGCCATCAGCTCAGCCATCGATATGGGGGAATCAGAGACGGTAGGAGCCCTGTTCGGCCTTCTCGACTTGTTCGAAAAAAAAACAACTTGGCAGAATACAGACATGTGATCACGTCTGTTCAGAACACCACAACTCCACGAGGAGCAATTTTTTGCTTTTATCAAACCCTGCAAAAAGGTCTCATCTCCTTTAATACGATTTACCCCTCATTTTTTTTTATTTTTTTGTCATTTTTTACAATGCACATAGTCTTGTTAGAGTTTTCACAATTTCAAAAATGTCTACGAGTTTATATATGAAAAATATTAACAACGATGCGCGTAAAATCGCTCACTCTGACGGAGAATAATTCAACTATTTATACCATCTCATTCAAAACAATATTAATTTTGGTGAAGCAGTAATGGCACAACTATAACCAAGGTTTATGATGTGCAGGCAAAAAACAATTGTGACAGAAATAGTAATTGATAACATCAACAATTTTTCTTCAGATAGACAATCCAAAACGCCGCCTCAACGAGAATTAGCATTACTAGTATGTGAGAAATATGATTATTTAAATAAGTACGAAAATTAAGCCAGAATCAAATTTCACTAAGTTACTTCACCTCCAGTTTTTGCAATGAGTGTAGGGAAATATATATCAGATGAACGTTCACTTACAGACATGAGCGTATGCTGTGAGTGATTTTGACTGTAATATCAGAGGTGTATGATATTTTCAAACACGTGATGTTGTTTTGAGAAGAGAAATCTAAAAAGCATTTGGATCTAAAAATGTCACTCTGAAGTGCTTCTTTCATTTAAATTTTGTAGCAGGCTCCTATGTTCCACCATTCATTTTGTGAGTTTTGCAGGATCACCCAGAAGATGAAAATTGTAATTCCTATGTGCCATCAGGCTTTGTGTTAAGTCATTGTCTGGGCTAATTTTACCTGATGTTTGTAGCATTGCCTGACATGAGCATCGTTCTTATAGCTTTTGAGCTCTTCACTGGAACAATTTCAATTGAAGCGTTGCATTTAAATAATGTCTGTTGTGTAGCAAAATTGTAATTCGTCAAGTTATACTGACATTTCATCCGAAAACGGTGCAGTTTCCATCTCATCTTAAGTCTCCATGTTTTCTGTGACTCTTTCAATGTGCCGCGGCGTGGTACGTTTACGGGCCTCTACCACAATGTCGGATCGTTTCTAAAATATGAAATTAACGTATGGTTGGCCCCGTCTGTGTGCCCTTGCAGTCCATGCCGTGTATGAGCAGCGAACGCGTGGCACTGTGCGCCGGCTGCGGTAGGAAGATTGCGGACCGCTATTACCTGCTAGCTGTGGACAAACAATGGCACATGCGCTGCCTCAAATGCTGCGAGTGCAAACTCAACCTTGAATCAGAGCTCACCTGCTTCAGTAAGGATGGTAGCATCTACTGCAAGGAGGACTATTACAGGTAGGAGGGGGCAGCGGGGTGGAATATCCCTATTTAGACCTGATTGTGCATATCGTATTCATTAAATATGTGATAAGGATTTTTTTTAATAGACTAGAACCAGAGAGTGGTCGATTACAGGCCCGATACATTTGATATTATCTTTATCGAAAATATTTTTCTCGTTGCAGGAGTTTCAGAAACAACGTGCCAAAACTATAATGTGGGTGTGAACGTTCTCAAAATATTGCCCTCTAATAATGATAATAATTTACAATCTTACTACGTCCCCTTACACCCAGAGCGACAAAACTACCTCTGTGGAGAGACGAAAAGTGGCGCATGGCATATTATAGGGTTAGCACCTCTCTTTGGGGTACTTACCTCATGCACCGTCGCTTAACAACTTTCTCCTTCCCCCACGGGGAACTTTTCCCCTGTAAATACATTATAATAGATTTTAAAGGAAGACGGTTTCCCCAATATATATATATATATATATATATATATATATATATATATATATATATATATATATATATATATATATATATATATATACACACACACACACACACACACACACACACACACACACACACAAATCAGGCCTATATTCATATAATACGGATACATGTCGAATTAATTATTTTTCAAACGGCCTTGTTGGGTCATGTTTGAAAAATGTAGTGATGGACGACATGATTAGATGGAACTTAATTTTTCTCGCATTGAGAACTTCCGTCTGTTTTTTGCGTGAAAAGTCACGTCAGTGTGTGGCTGATGAGCGTGCTTTGCGGTGCATTCACTAACCAGTCTTCTGTGTGTCCGCAGAAGATTTTC
>OMPJ01039445.1:0-19363 GCA_900312935.1 Carapus acus | reverse complement strand
AGCGTCTAGTTCCACTCTGGATTGTTTACGTACTGTTGCCCGCGTCACGCTTCGTCACGCTTCGTCGGAGCAAACATGAGCAGTTTAAAAATTATTTTCAACATATTTGGGAAGCATGAAACTTTCGATGCGTGGGTAAGTTTGATACGTGTATTTCAAGCTGCGGCGACAAACACACGTCGGAAGAAGTGACAGAAGTGCGAATGTAAAAGCAGAGTACCTGTAGCCGTTACGGCACTATTTTCTCGCAGAGGCGAAAATATCGTTGCCTACACTTTTGCAGAAAAATGAAAGTAGCCTTGTTATGAACTATTCTGACAACTGTATTATTCATTAATGTTTTAAGCCTTGTAATAAGCGCGATAATGCCCTTGTCGTCGGTCATTGTTGCAGATAATCACCGAGAGGTGTCCCCACCGCCTGACGCGAAGCGGAGGGGGGGGGGGGGCACCTCAAGGCGCGTACATTATCCCGTACATATGGTTCGGTTCGGTTTTGATGCATCAGACGATGTTGCTACCGGAAGCAGCAGTACAACTAATCTGTTCCAGCACCTGAAGAATAAACATTCCGGAGAATGGGAAAAGTGTAACCAGCTACGAAATGAAGGCGGCAGCTCTTGCACACCGGCTAAAAAGCAAATGACACTTCCTGAGAGCTTTACAAACTGTGCGCCTTGTGATAAGAATGGAGCGCGTTGGAAAGCGATTACAGAGGCCATCACGTGTTACATTGCCACAGACACGTTGCCAGTATATTCTGTTGAAAAGCGAGGCTTTAATCACTTGTTGAAAGTTTAAAATGCAAGGTACGTTGTACCCCGCAATATTTAGCCAACGTAGCGCTGCCTCACCTGTACACCGCCACTCGGCAAAAGATCCGCGCTGAGCTGGAGGAGGTGGCGTTTTACTCTGCCACCACGGACATGTGGTCCAGCCGGACGATGCAGCCGTATATGAGTCTCAAGCTTGAAATTGCTGAGTGACAGAGCCTCATTTACTTCTTATTTTGGATTGTTTATGTGCATTTTTACTCTGGGGACAACCACAGCAATAAAGTTGCACTTTGACAATATGTCGGATGTCGGCAGTTGTTTTTTAAGTGCATTGAAAAAAAAAATCGAATATCGAATTTTTAAAAAAAATCGGAGATGGATGGATGGAAAGATGAATGTTATCCTGGAAACTGATCTCTAGAAAACACTGAGAGCCTTTCATTTGTGATTTGAATCAATCACCCTGTAAAAATTTAAATACCTTAAGACGAGGGTAAGAGAACCATAAACAGTTGCACAAATGTTGAATTCTGTAAGTTTTGTTTCGATAAAAAATGTCAGTCTCATACCACCATTTGCACAAGGATGCACAAGATAAGAAAAATACTTGCTCGGGCCACTAGTCTACATCGTATTCCCTGTAAAACAGAGCTCTGCAAGATGATGCGTCTGATGTATGATTACAAGTGCTCATGCTAAAAAACGTGGCGACGGTGAGTTTACTAGATTTAAAGAGATGATAAAAAGTATTGTTATTGCAACCGTCCAAAACCTTCATTCTGGTTTTCCTTACCCATTTTAAAGTTTCCTGCCATCCAAGAGTCATTGAGACTTTAGCCAGACTCAGCAGTTACCGTCAGTTTCTCAGGTTCGCTTTATGGATTACGCATGCATGATTTGAGTCAAATCTGATAGATTCACTTTAATCAAATGAATTACTTAGTTTTGATGTCTAATTGCATACTTGTATTGAAACAAGCTACAAACTGTGCACTTCATCATAAATACAAACCAGAAAGTAAAGTTTAAGTTCAAAAATTTGTTATTTTGATCCCATATCATGTAAATTAATACATGAAATTACCAACTGCAATGTTTTACTTTTTTCAGTGTATATGTCTGGCACATTAACCCAACAATTATACAGCCAAGTAAAGCATAAAAACAAGTTCACAACTTTACCAATCCCTTGATCTCACTCCAAATCATCAAATCCACTGAATTTTTCATCCTTCATCCAGGTAGATGAAACACCATAGCCTCTACTACACAGCAGAGGAGGCGGCGCTTCAAGTACAGCAATATTGAAATTTTTGTATAGAACCCTCTCAAATGGACCCCAGTGTACAGGATATTGGTTATAGTGGACAAATTTTCCACTAACCAAAGCACCTGTATGTAGCTTGAATGAAGGACTGAGTCCGTTAACTCGCAGAGTGTCTGCCACAGGTGGGAGCACACCCCGACCTGCTTTCGTGCAACTTCGGTCTATGGCTGCGTTCCAATGTACTACGCACACGCAATCCAAAAAAGGAATGAAAGTTGAAGGATGTCATACAAGGACCACATTTTGATGACTGCAAAGCAGACAAGACCGCAAATGCCTCCTTTTTAGTCACATGCTCATCTGTCATTTACAAAAGGTGAATACAATTTTGTTTTTTGACATACAGTAACTGTTAAGCGGCTATAATGGACATTTGCTTCCCCCCCATAAGTCCGATAACATGAGGGGGGACTGAAGTAATTTAAGTTAGACCTTAACGCACTGGCTCTTAAACTGGGTTCAATTGAACCCCAGGGGTTCGGTGAGTCAGTTTCAAATATAATATAGACTTAAAAAGGCAAACGATGTAAATGATTGTAAACATGTCAGTAAAAGTGCAATCAAATGTAGATTACTCGCAATTCAAAAAATTTGTTGTCTTACAGCCCCAAAAATATGTAATGATTTGTGACATTTAAGTGAAATTATTCATCTGATAATACTTAAGGTGTTTTGAAACCAATTATCTTGCAGATATTTTGATACAAACACACTAATGTAAATGCACACACACACTCAGACACAGGGTAAGGACCTTTCACAGGTGTTCCATAATCAATGTGCCCCTCCTGCTACACCCTGTGTGTGTGTAGATTTGTAAATAATGCGAGGCAGTATATGTATGTGTATGTATGATTTATCCAATAACAAATATGCATAGATGACGTTTTGTGTTGCTCTGCCTGTCTACCAATCTATCTCACCCTCTATCTCTTTTTCTCTGTCTCACAACCCCACCTTCTCGTAAGTGAATACTGTACATACACGCACACTCTTCAACAGACAACCCAGGCGTGCAAGCCCCTAGCTGGTGGTTATGGCAACAGCCGGCATCTGGAACATGTGGTGGGGTCTGATGGGCATCGTCGTCTCTTTCCCCTCCCTTTCCTCTACTCATTCCCCTCCCCTATTTCTGTCAATGGGTCTTTAACATTCATTTGCCTGAGGAGGCACTAAAGACACATTCACTCTGTATAAGATCCATAATTCAGATGAATCTAAGTTTCCTCATGTAAATTTGATATTTTTCCAGTTGTCTTTTAGGTGTCTAACCCACATACACTTTAAGGCAGTCAGATTTGTCTTTGTGTGAAGGACTGTGGTCTGCTGGTTATGTTTGTCCAGAACAATTGAAGATGCTGCACTGTGTTCCTTTATGTACAACCTCTGTTCTACTTTGCTTAACTCGATCATGCTTCTTAAGAAATCTTCAATTAAGCCTTGAGCTGGTATGTGGGTAAATTTGATGAATGCGGCAAAGAGTGTCACTCCGTATCTCTATTCATCGACATTACAACATGTTAACCATCACAATTACTTGAAGTAGAAATTACCTCCCTCCACTCCCCGTCTGTCTCTCCAACCAGCTTTTGTGTCAATTGCTTTCTCACTTGCATGAGAAGATCACATAATAAAAGTGTGTAATTTACTCATTCTGCTCAAAATGTGACACACCTAAGTCTTGTCTTCCTGATTTTCATTGCGCATGTGTGTTGTGTGTTATGTGCGTGTGTGCGAGCGTGAGCATGAGCAAGCATAGTACAAGGAGGATCCCTCCCCACTCTGCCCCCTCTGCCCCATCTTGAAGGAGTTCCGGAGGTGCTTAGCACTTGTTGGCCCTTTTGCCTTCACTCTGCGGTCCAGCCCACCCCAAATCATCTCCATCGGGTTCAGGTCCGGTGACTGTGGAGGCCAGGTCATCTGGCGCAGCACCCCATCACTCTCCTTCTTGGTCAGATAGCTGTTACACAGCCTGGAGGTGTGTTTGGGGTCATTGTCCTGTTGAAAAATAAATGATGGTCCGACTAAACGCAAACCGGATGGAATAGCATGCCGCTGCAAGATGCTGAGGTAGCCATGCTGGTTCACTATGCCTCCAACTTTGAATAAATCCCCATAAGTTTCACCAGCAAAGCACCCCCACACCATCACACCTCCTCCTCCATGCTTCACGGTGGGAACCAGGCATGTAGAGTCCATCCGTTCACCTTTTCTGCGTCACACAAAGACACGGTGGTTGGAACCAAAGATCTCAAATTTTGACTCATTAGACCAAAGCACAGCTTTCAACTGGTCTAATGTCCATTCCTTGTGTTCTTTAGCCCAAACAAGTCTCTTATGCTTGTTGCCTGTCCTTAGCAGTGGTTTCTTAGCAGCTATTCTACCATGAAGGCCTGATTCACACAGTCTCCTCTCAACAGTTGCTCTAGAGATGTGTCTGCTGCTAGAACTCTGTGTGGCATTGTCTTGGTCTCTAATCTGAGCTGCTGTTAACCTGCAATTTCTGAGGCTGGTGACTTGGATGAATTTATCCTCTGCAGCAGAGTTGACTCTTGGTCCTCCTTTCCTGTGGCAGTCCTCATGTGAGCCAGTTTCTTTGTAGCGCTTTTGATGGTTTTTGCGACTGCACTTGGGGACACTTTCAAAGTATTCCCAAATTTTCTGACTGACTGACCTTCATTTCTTAAAGTAATGATGGCCACTCGTTTTTCTTCACTTAGCTGCTTTTGTCTTGCCATAATACAAATTCTAACAGTCTATTCAGTAGGACTATCAGATGTGTATCCACCTGACTTCTGCACAACACAACTGATGGTCCCAACCCCATTTATAAGGCAAGGAATCCCACTTATTAAACCTGACAGGGCACACCATATATATATATATATATATTTATATATATACAGTATATATACAGTATATATATATGCACACACACATATATAATATATAACATATTATATAATGTATATATAATGTAATTATAAACACAGCATTTGGATCAGTAGCAGGGCCCAGAGGCTTGGTGATCTGTCACATCTATCACAGCAGTGCTTCAGTAATGCTCCGGCTGCAATCTGCGGATTGACAAAGCACGAGACAAAAAGACTCCGGGGAAGAAGCTGAGTTAGTAACATGAATGAATCAGGCATGTATGTATACAGGCGAGAGAGAGAGGGAGAGGGGAGAGAGGAGGAGGAAACGACAGCGGCTCAGTGCACCATGAGAGATCCCTTTGCCGTCTTAATCTAAAACAGCATAACTAAGTTTGACGGAATGCTGTATTGCTAACCAAAGTTTTAAGCCCACCATTAAAAGGGTGTCCGCCCCCCGGACTGAAACTGGAAGATGGTTCAAAAGGAGAGGAGCCTGATAGCATAAGGCTCTGCGTCCCATTCTACTCCTACTAATTCTAGGGATTGCAAGTAGTCCTGCATTCTGGGATCACAAGGCACCATCAGTTCTTTAAGATATGACGGTGCCAGATCATTGAGAGCCTTGTAGGTGAGGAGGAGGCTTTTAGATGCTATTCTCAATTTTATAGGCAACCAATGCAGAGAAGCTAACACAGGAGAAATAAGGTCTCTTTTCTTAGTTCCTATTAATGTGTGTGCAGCAGCATTCTGAAGCAGCTGGAGAGGCCCTATTGACTTATTGCCACAGCCAGATGACAGAGAATGATAGTAATCCAGCCTGGAAGTAACAAAAGCATGAAAAAGTTTTTCAGCATCTTGCAAAGACAGCATGTGCTGGAAGAAGGCAGTTCTTGACATTTGTCTTATGTGCAAGTTGAATCACATATCTTGATCAATGACACCTTGATTTTTTACAGTAGTGCAGGAGGCCAAGGTAAAGCCATCCACAGTAGCTTTATCATTAGAAAGTGTATTTCTAAGGTGTTCAGGACGAACAACAATGTAATACAAAAACACAATACCCTCAGTTTTATCTGACTGCAGTGACAAAAAATTACAAGTCATCCACATTTTTAGGTCCCTAAGTCAAACCTGGACTTGAGCTAGTTGGATAGTTTCAACAGGCTTCATTGATAGATACAGTTGTGTATCGTCTTCATTACAAAGAAAGTGGATAGTGTTTCCTGATAATACTGCCTTTAGGAAGCATATACAAAGTGAACAGAACTGGTCCCAACACAGAACCATGTGGAACTCCATGCATGACCCCAGTGTGCATCGAGGATACATCGTTAGCATAAACAAACTGAAATCTGTCTCACAGATAAGACTTAAACTTGCCGAAAGCACTTCCTTGCATACTGATTAGATCCTCTAGCCCAGGGATCTGGAACGTATGGCTCGCGAGCCATATGTGGCTCTTTTGATAATTGCATCTGGCTCGCAGATAAAACAGACAATATTCTCATTTGTTTTAATCTGTCCATCGATTTTTCACTGCTCATGTCCTGTTCATGGGAATTAAAGTGTCTCCATCTATTTAAGGATTTCCGTCATTTGGAAAAAGAAGAGGAAAGAAGAGACCAAAAAAAGTTGACAGACTTTGTTGTGGTTTTGACTATCCAATGAAAGACTGTTGGTCGTTTAACTGATGCTGATGTAAACCAATCAAACTATCTTAACCTTGGTATTAGTCAATCAGGTTGGCCCGCCCCTCAGGTGAGAATCTGTTGGAATTTTTTAGCGACTGGAGGGAATAGTTGCATGAGTGCAATCAACAGAGACTTAAAGTGTCTTCTACCAACTCAAAATGGATAGTTGATGGTTAACCTCATCTGAGAGCAGTGTCTTTTAAGTGTCGGTTCCCTGCTGAGGTTCGGGTTCGTCCATTAACGACTTGAGGTTCCGCCGGTGTTAATTATGGTACTGTGATGACAAAACTACAGCTTCACTACAAAATGACGCAAACGTCATTCCCGGCCTGAGAGGTAGAAAGACGCGCGACACCTCCCGTCATTAATGGCTTCATCGTATTGTAATGAAAGTTGAACGTTAATCTCAGTGTTACTACAGCTGTTATCACTGACAACTCCCCGTTTCCCCCACCCCAGATAGAGATGCTGACCTAACTTTTTATGCCCATTGTGATTGGTCTTTTATCTCAAACATCAAGATTGATTGGTTGGTTAATTGATTGATTAATCAGTCGATTAATTGATGAATCAACTAATCAATTAATGTCAATCAAAAATATACATTATTTGCTTTAATCCCTGTGTTTAGGGCTGCAGGAGCAATTGTCCATTATTTCAATGGGATGATGTAGCCTATGTTGTCTAATTATAATCACATTTAGTTGAATTCAGTTTTAGAATATATTATATGGCTCTCACTGAAATTCCAAATATTTTGCTTTTATGGCTCTCTGAGTCAAAAAGGTTCCCGACCCCTGGTCTAGCCCATGACGTGAACCATCATCTATCCATTTTGACTTGGTAAAAAACATCCTACGTCTCTGTTGATTCCACTCATGCAACTATTCCCTCCAGTCGCTGACAAATTCCAACAGATCCTTACCTTAGCTCCTCTGTTTCCGATTGGCTAATATCAAGGCATCAGTTTAATGACTAACAGGCTTTCATTGGATTGTCAAAACCACAACAAAATCTATGTAAACTTGTTTTTTTGTCTCTCTTTTTTCCTCCTCTTTTTCCAAATGACAAAAATCTGTCTGCAGACAGAGACACTTTAATCCACGTTAACAGGACATGAGTGGTGAAAAATTGATGGACATATTAAAACAAGTACAGGATAATGTACGCGGCGTTGGTCATTGTTGCTTGATAAACCTCAAGGTGATTATCAAACAATAGTGACCGACGACAAGGGCATAATCACGCTTATTACACGGCTTAAAACATCAATGGATAATACAGTTGTCAGAAATAGTTCATAACAAGGCTGCTTTCATTTTTGTGCGATAGTGTAGGCTACGGTACATTCGTCTGCGCAAGAAAATAGTGCTGTAATGGCTACAGGTACTCTGCTGTCTGTGAACCATTTGCATGGATGGATTACAAGGACTCATCGGCCTACTTAAAAGTCAGTATTGACATAAAACTCAATATTTCCATTGAAAATAGAGTTGGACGAGGCAAATGGGACATCTTTGGGAACTTTTACATTAGCACTTCTGTCACTTCTACCAACATGTGTTTGTAGCCGCAGCTTGAAGTACACATATCATACTTACCCACTCATCGAAAGTTTCATACTTCCCAAATATGCTGAAAATAATTTTTAAATTGCTCATGTTTGTTCCGTGAAGAAGCATGACGCGGGCAACAGTACATAAACCAGGGGTCACCAAAGTGGTGCCCGCGGGCACCAGGTAGCCCTCAAGGACCTATGGAGTAGCCCTCATTGCCTAGTCTAAGACTAGCAACAATCTTTAAGGAATCTTCATTGAGAGTTTATTTTTGAATTATTGTCTCTGAGTGAATTATGATGGTTCATAAATACTGCGTAGAGCTATACATAAGTTGAAAGTGAGGGTTAGGGTTAGGGTTAGGGTTATCAACCTCTGAAAAAATGAGGAAATTCGTCACAAGTAGCCCTTTGTGTCACTCAGGGTACTATAAGTAGCTCACAGTGCCAAAAATGTTGATAACCCCTGACAAAGACAGTCCAGAGCGGAACTAAATGCTTTAGTGCGGCTTGATTTGAGTGCAGCAGGTTCAACTCCGAGTCTTTGATTTCGGAGCGGATTTCGGAGTGGTCCATTATTGATAGTTGAGTGGTCATTATATGAAAATTCAGGTGACCAATTACGGCCAATCAGAACCGAGCATTCACACAAGCCATGTAATATGAGAGAATATTGTATGTTTTACCTGTGAGCCAGATGCAATCATCGAGCCATACGTTCCCGACCCCTGCTCTAGCCTCTGTAGAAGTATCTGATGGTCGATGGTGTCAAATGCAGCACTGAGATTCCAGAAGCATATGCACAGAAATAAGACCTTTATCTGAAGCAATCAGGAGGTCATTTATGACCATCACCAGTGCTGTCTCGGCGCTGTGATGCACTCTGAAACCTGACTGAAAATCCCCAAATAGGCTATTGCTCTGCTAATAGTCGCACAACTGACTCACAACTGTCTCCAGGATCTTGGAGAGAAAAGGAAGGATATAGATACACCTGTAATTAGCCAGGATCCCAGAATCAAGGGTTGCTTTTTTAAAGAGTAGCCTTAAACACAGCAACTTTAAAAGACTGTGATAAGTAGCCAGTTAATAAAGACGTATTAATCATACTTAGTATAAAATATCTTTTACAGGAAAGAATTTGAGCAGTTGAGCTGAAACAGCGTCTAACATACAGATTGATGGCCTAGATGAGGAAATCATCTTGGATAGCACAGGATGGTTGATAGGGGAGAAGCAGTCTAGACAAGGACCCGGTCATAAGGGCCCTGGACATGAGGTTACATCCAATACAATAATTTGGCCTCTTATTGTTACAATTTTATCATTGAAGAAGCTCATGAAGTCATTACTGCTAAGATCAATAGGAATACATTGGTCGGTGTATTCATGACTCTGAGACAACTTGGCTAATGTGCTGAAATGGAACCTCAGATTATTTTTATTTTCTTTGATTCATGAGAAATACTAGGTGGCTCTGGCATTGAAGAGGGGCTCTTTATGGGTCTTCAGGCAGTTTTACCAGGCTAAACGAGATTCATCTAACTTAGTTGAGCGCCAGATCCTCCCGAGTCTCCACGGGGTTTTCTTCAATTCACGGGTCTGTGAGTTAAACTATGGAGCCCGTCGCTTCTGTTTTATCTTTTTCTTTTTTAGAGGGGCAATGGCGTCTAGTTGCATTCGCAGAGAGCTCGCAGTGCTTTCAACTAGCTGATCTAGCTGATCTTCTGCATGTATGTATTTCCTCTGCATGTATTCAATTCCCTCCTCAGTTCAGCAGAGCCTATTTATCCATTAATCTGTATTTTTTATGCAAGGCATCTGGTGCAGGGCAGCAAAGTAAGAATTTCATTGTGCGGGGAAATTTGTTTCCATACTGTACATATGGCAATAAAGCTTTGAGTGTGAATCTATAATAGGGAGACTGAGACTAGCAAAGGACTCCATTGTTGGAGTGAGACAAAGCACTGAAGGAATTGCCTCCTTAAATATAGCTACAACAATGTCTGATATACTGTACATCTATTGACAACAGTTTTGTCCAGTGGTGTGAAATCCTGTAGAAGGAATTCAAAGGCTATTAAGGAGTGGTCTGATAGAGCAGGATTCTGAGGGATAACCACCAAGTGGTCGACTACAATACCGTACGTTAGGACAAGGTCTAGAGGTGTGATTAAGAAGATGAGTGGGTTATTTAGACCATCTGAGAGAAGCCAGCCTGTCCGGGGGTGAAGTGGGGTAAAGAAAGACTCACAGCTTAGGTTGGTGTGAACAGGCCAGTTTTGTGGGCAGTACCACAGCATCTTAAAAAATAGATTTAAACATACAATGGCAAGAAAATGTATGTGAACGTTTTGGAATGTCATGGTTTTCCGAATAAATTTGTCATAAAATGTGATCAGATTTCCATCTAAGTCCAAGGCATTGACAAATGTAATCTGTCTGAAATAACTGCACAACATTTTTTTGATCATTCGTTTCTTTCTTGAGATCAACAAAAAAAAACCTCTTAGTGCTTGTCCACACCAGAGTGGCCTCACAAAAACAAAATCTGCCTTTTGGAGTGAAGTCAGAGCCCAGACCTCAATCCATTAGAAATGTTATGGATTGACTTGAAGAGTCACTTTCTGTCTGTCTGTCAGTCCCTCTGGTCTGCAGCTCGTCCACGTTTTCTACTAGTTGTCATATGTATCCTATTGATCTAAGTTGACCCTTGGCAGCTAAACAAAAGTCTTCCAAGAAAAATGTGTCAAAGGGGTCAAAACGCTATATTATATTAGATCAAGTGTTGTCACACAACACTGTGCTCAAAAAAGTAGCACGTATCCACCAGCACTTGATTGGATCAAGTAGGACAGACTGACTTTGGAATGACTGGGCACGGTTACATTCAGTTACAACTGTGCACCACCTCCATGTTGGCGCAGTTTTCCTAGCATGGTGACCTGTGACTAAATTTGCATGCAACACTGTCTCTGTACTACGGACTCTTCTCTGAGTAACAAAGAAGAAACTCACTATGAGAAATCATTATTCAAATGTCTCCTCTAGTCTTACTGAACAGAGGGCAGAAGTTAAACTGAATTCATTTTAGATTTCAAACAGGTAGTGGGGCAAAACATCATGCCTCAGACACTAGTTAATGATGCTGGTACCCGTGATGGCCATCAAATGGTCAAACGTCCTGGTTGGCTCTCTCAGCTCTGTTTTTTCCACCAGGATTCTATATGCAGCCATGTCAACCTTGTCATTTGGCAATGATGTTGGTTCTTTCGATAAGGCGAAAGGCGCATTGCTATGCAACCTGACGGGGGTAACTGGAGCAGTTTAATCAGTATGGACGTTAATTAGAGGGCCTCTGTCTCTTTGCAGGACCGGGAGGCTGGAACAACACTGTAAATCATGTTAACAACTGACATGATGATCAAATAAATCAATTGTGGGTCTTGACCTCAGCTTGGGCTCTTTTGGGGGTTAATTATTTGTCATTTATTGCCCATTAAATGACAAATTGTGGCTCTCTTATTAGGAGATGGTTTTGACAAATGTCTGTGGGGCTGTAAGCTTTTAAGATCTCCCTCAGAGCCCTCACAAATGTGTAAGGAGAACAGACCTAGCTGTTATTATGGCTTTTCATAGAATGAGAAGACAACTGTAAGTACTATTGATATAAAAAATTCCATTACAGCAACCACCCTTAATTTCAAAACAATTTAGTGATTTTTGTCACCAACTGATATATTTATCAATCCTTGTAAGTGTTACCTTTGTGATGCATACTCCATAGTGCATTGCATCAGCGGTTGCCAATGTTTATGCCGGTGAGACGTTGATCTGCACATCACTCATGCTACATTTCTGTTGATAAATTATGAGACGTGGGTCAGAGGAGTAATCACACTTTGAGACATTTGTCCTTAATATTGGATGCTGTCAGATATTTGTCAGAAGCTGTCTTTGGTGGCACCACAGCAATGACAGCTGTCTGTCAACCTGTCTCACTTAGTAATGATTTCTAGTAGAGATGTCGGTGGGCCGATATTAGCATAAAAATGTAATATCGGTATGGGATTTTTTTTCTTTTTTTGCTTTAAAACCGATAAAATAATGCTTGCGTTACACCGAAATAGTGCCTATGCGCTCCTGAAGCGTTTACCGGCGCACAGAAGATGACCTCAACAAGCTGTGTCTTGAAGCGTATAAACAAGCGTGGATGGCTGCAGTAACAAACTTGCTCGCTCGGTTTCAACGTTTTGTCTGTGGTTTGGGATTATTTTCAAGTGTCTTCTTCGGACGTTAAACTTGCGATTTGCAATGACTGCAAAGCGTCAGTTATGCGAGGCGGTATATATTGGCTGATATCGGAAAATTGAGAGTTGGACAATATTGGCATATCGGATATCGGCAAAAAAGCCAAAATCGGACATCCCTAATTTCTGCAGCACCTGAGGAATGCAGCACCTCAGTTTCATTGCACAATTCAATTTCTGTAATGACAATAAAAGATACCTGATTCCTGATTTGAAGTCTTGAAGGCACAATGAAGGATTTTGGCCGTCATCAGCGATCTGTTGTCTGCAACAGCCGAAATATAGCGCAGTTACCAGAGCAGAGCTTCCACTCCAAACCTCCATAGAGTTTGTGAATCAACTGATTCACCAGCTCCTCTATTACTTCATTCATGAGCTGTCTCTGCAGTCTTCTTTTCCTGCATCTTTGGTCCAACCATCTCCATCTTGACTGGCTAACTGTATCTTGAAACTGCCTAACCTCAGTGGTTTCTCTGAAACTGAAGTGAAATGGAAATACGGTATAAACAGTACCTGTCTTTTTGGCATTAATTTCTCAGATGGGAATGCTAAATGTTAACAGCCATGATGACATTTTTATCTCATCAGTTAAGTTTCTGAAGTGTCGATAGCAAATTTCCTCAGCTGGGTTGTGTTTGTGTCGACGCCTTTATGATCAATTTGTAAACATGCAAAAGTAGGAAGCTGCTGAGGAAGCCAGTGCTGAGGAAGCCAGTAAGCATTGAGCACGCTTTGACAAACAGGCCAAAGAAACCAATGCTCCGCCCACATTCAGGGCATAATTGCGAACTGAAAAATCCAGATTCTGAATAACATTTGTTTATGTGAATGTTTATCATCTGATTGACATATCACTTCACAACACTGTGGTGCTCCAGGAAAGAAATTGATTTCATTCCAAATCATGGCTTGCATTTTTCAACACTTGTATTGCGAAATGAACATCCCCATTTACTAGAATGGACATCCAATTAATGTATTGAACACCTCATATATATTGACATTACTATGAATTAGCATATTATTTTATACAGAGTTTATGTATTTATTCTACAAATTTGGAGCTGCACTAACTCCAGTAAATTTGTATTCCTCCTCTTCTTTGGAGCACTATACTTTGCAATCGCATCTTCTCGGACAATGTTGTGGGTTACAACATTTCATAAACCATGAAAAACCACAAAAACATTGAAAAGTGTAAATGAACAAAAAAATGCTTCGATTAAGGGGGAACAATGCAACTCGAGCACAGGATTTTCACTTTGCAAATTGCAAATGGAGTGTGACACCAGAAATAACTAAGTTTTTGAAGTGCTAACTAACTTTTATTATGTGTCCAGAAATTCAGACAGTGGAGCTCGGTTACTTGATGTGACTATCTACAGTATTTAGGCATTAATTTGCAGCTAACTCTGTGTTTTTATTATTATTCATGTATTATTTACATCTTTTTTATAATTTTACCAGTGTAATCTTGCACTGCATTTTTGATACAGAGGCCAGCGACGTTACCACGAAAACGGTCGGGTTCGACGTAACCCTACTCGGTCCCTAAACCTGACTCCTGTAATGACATGCATCACATGAATTTTATTTTCTCCACTGAGCAATGTCCAGGGCGATGCTCTCACCACAGACAGTGTTCTTTGTCTGTTTGAATACATAACTCAAGATACCGATTTAAGGATTAAACATACGGTAAATACATGCTTGTTCTAAAACTCCTCTGAAAGAGGGAAGAGGTTACGATTGTCTCAGCCGCTCCTAGACGGATTCTTTCTCCGGGTTTTCTTTTCTCCCGTCTTGCTGCGGCTGCTGCGTGTCTGTGTTGCCATGCAGGCGTAGGGGGAGGACCGGGACGGATAGTAGTGATGGGAATTCCGGCTCTTTTTAGAGAACCGGCTCTTGTGGCTCGGCTCACTGAAAAGAGCCGGCTCTTTCGGCTCGCAAATGGCTCTTCAGATTTTTTGGTACTTAGATTACTTTATTACCAACAAAAATGTAAAATTATGCGCAATATTAAGTACTTAAGTAAAAATCTTGCAGTATATCAAATATTTGTTGTAGAAAAACACTTTTATTAATACAAGTAAGTAGGTAGGTAGGATGTAGTGGCACGGGATGTCCAGCTGTCAGTTGTTAAACAAAGTGCTGTGGCTTTGTTAACCCTCTCTTGCAGTGAAGCACGCTCTCTGTCATACAGGCCTGGGATGTTTTTTTTTGGGAGAGTGTTTTCCTGCTTGGAATTGCATACATTGGATTGAGTGCATGAATAAATCCTCTGAATCCTTTGTCATCAACAACTGAAAATGGTTGAAAATCACATGCAATCATTTTGGCCAGTTCTTTCATCAATTGTCCTCTGCCTTGCTGTGGTCAGAGACTTTTGCAAAAATTGGCTCATAGAGCTGAGTAGTAAATTTAGCTGGTTGTGGTGGAGCAGTAGTACTAGCAGATGCTGTAGACACTGAGGTTGCAGGAACAGTTTCAGTTGACACACTGCCACCATCATTGACATCACTTGCTTGTTTTTATTCCTCTAATTGAACTGCCGGATGGACAGTTCTCATGTGCCAGTGCAAGTTGTTTGTGGAGCCACCTCTGTAAGAAATTCGCATTGCAGACCCTACATTCTGCCTTGGAATTATCAATAACATTAAAGTGAGTCCAAATTTTGCTCCTTTTCTTATTATCGCTCATCTTTTTACCTTTCCTGTCCTCTTGCTGCTTTGTGGGACCTGATCTCTTTTTCTCTCGTAACTCCTCTCCCTCCCTCCTGTGTGCATGTGCTTGCTGCGTGCTGTGCAACTGTGTGTATGTGTGACTCCAGCCCCTCCCCTGGAGCGAGGGAGAGAGCGAGGGAGAGAGCGAGGGAGAGAGCGAGGGAGAGAAGCGGCTCACAATTAGGAGCCGGCTCCCGTCCAATCAGGAGCCAGCTCCCGTCGTTCATGTCAACGAGCCGGCTCTCGGAGCCGTTTCGTTCGCAACCGACACATCACTAACGGATAGGCATATGTCCGAAGGCTCCCGACTGTCGTCTATTCTACGTTTATCGTCTGTCCACACGCGCAGATTTGGGCCGCAGTTGTAAGAGGCAGATGGTGAGCTCCGGTCTCGTTCCATCGCTTCAGACCATAGAATTCCCACTTTCGTGCTAAGCTCAAGCGGGACAGGCGGAGATATGTTGGCTGCGCCGCTGGGATATGAACGCACACAATGGGACACGACGCTCCAGCACCACAGATCTCAGCTTAAGAATAATAATTAGCTCGCTATTTGCTCCAGAATGAAGCTGAGGTCGACGGGGCTGTCACCTGGACAAATTGGATTGGACTCGCGGAAGTGAGTTTGTGGTGAAAGAGAATCGCATGTCTGAGAACGTCTGTACCCGGAATCGTTCGCGGCTCCACCGAGAGAGGAGCAGCATCAGCCGCAGAGGAGAACGCGCATGTTTCCGTGACCCATGTAAAATTAGTTGTTGGGTTCAAGGTCCTGTGGGATGGACACAGTATGTATTCTCCCAACAAATATGCATGTGTTTGCATGTTTGGAGGGAAAACTCTTCAAGGCCCCGCGAGCATTTTCCTGCTCCTGATAAAACCGTTTCATTGCTTCAACTATTAGTCGTCACTCTTATCGGTACAATAATAAGTCTTTCTCAGCTCACACCCATTAATCTGCCTGGAAACGTAACAAAGCAAAGCCAAACTGAGCCAAATTGATCCAGACTTCACGTGGGTATGGACATGTATTGACAGAGAACCTTCTGAACCTTTGAATATCATCCAAGCATTAGATTTATTGTGTCAAACTGTGGTAAGGAACCTAGTTAGTTACCTTAGTTGATTGCAAAAACAAGAAAGGAGCATTTATGATATAAATAGCTGTTGGGATGCACCTTCTGGACAGCTGCTGCACTGAAAGAATGGAGAGTATCACTCCAAAGAGAAAGACTGTGTACCGGATCTCTCTTACATTAGTAAAGAGGGAGAGTTTGGAAGATTTTGATGTCAATGAGGCCAATGGTGGAGGTTCTGCACCTAAGAGATGTGCTAGCATTGAAGTGGATACTCTCTGTGAAGGAAACCCACCTGAAATACTCGGCAGCTGCATATTAGAACAACTCAAAGGGGCAGAGAATTCAGGCGATTCATCTGCATCATTCAAATACATGAGGAATATCAGGACTCTCAGCACAGGGCAGCTGCAGCTGAGCAGGCTGAAAATATGCAAAAAGAATAAATTACAGACATATCTGACAGAAATGACCACCAGCCCTTCGACAGAGCTCTGGACAGAAAAAATGCCTGCAGAGAGTACAGATGAGAACAGGAAGGAGATTGTGATGCAACAGAGAGAGGGTTCAGAGAAATGCAAGGATACTTGTGCCAGCACAGTCCAAAAAGGTCCAACTGTAAACATGGACAATGGCAACATTTGTCGGAAGAACCATTTGTTGAAAGCCAAAAATACAGTGGAGAAGAACTGGGAGCCCAGTTGGGACTGCCAAATATTGCACTTCAAAAGTAATGGAAATGTGTCACCAGAAAGCACACATCTGAAGAAGCGGTTTGGCCTGCTGCGACGCAGCTTCAGCTTCAGGCACTGGACCGTGGGTGAGCTGTTCCAGTTGCGATCTCTATTGAAGGTCAACAACCACAGCAGCTCTGGTAGAATTGGCTGTAACTCTGGCGCCACTGGTTGTGAAGCCAATGCCAAAATCTCCCCTGCTACCCAAAGCCCAGTCTGCTCCAAAACCAAATGCAGAGGGGAGAAGAGAAGGACTCAGGAGTTTGGGGCTGTGCTTAACAAGACAGCTTCCGTGGTGGAGTTAAGCCGTAGGGAGAGGGCTCATGGAGCAAAGAACCGAACACTGGACAACAGTGACCTCCTAGGCTATTCAGCTGACAAGGACAGCGGCACAGCAGGTGGTGGGTTCCTGCTCAGACATGGATTAGGAAGATGTAGTGAACGGCGCCTGGTTTGTTTCGTTAGCAGCATCTCCTCCAGGGGGGACGATGTGGCCACCTCCACCCCACTAGGAAGCCTTAGCATCAACCAATCCCTCGGCAAGATCACAAAGCTCCGATCCCAATCAAGCACAGAGAGCATGAGTGGAGTCGGCAACAATGGTAAAGACAAACCACAGCAATTTGCCTGTTGCCTTGTAGTCTCTTATCTGCTGACACTGTGTTTTCTATGTGTTTGCCCATCATAACAAACCCTGCTTCTCTCTGATGTTGATGATGTGTTGACTGAGACCACTGCTGCAATGCCTAATTTTGTGGGTGGGAAGGCTCAAATGTATACGTGACGACCAATCAGGCTTGGTAGTTGTGGAGTACATTTTGTGGCATAAGTAGGTTCTGCAGCCAAAAATGTGATGAATGGAGTCCCCACATCTGCTTTCGCAATATTTTGTTGGTGGAATGTAACAGCTTTGTGGGCCTGAAGTGGCTCAGGGTTCCATTTCGATGAGTCCCAAATTAACACAATTATGTCAGGTTGCTGATACTGACCATGTGATTCAATTGTGTTCCTATATGTGCTAAGCTGAGGCAATTGGGGGTCAAAAGGATCGTCTGCCTGCATGTTTTAGCCTTTGCTTTGGACAGGATGGTGATGTTTGTCTTTAATTACTGTCGGTGCAGATGTGACTTTGGTTTCACGTTTACTCTCACATCAGTGAAGGTATACAAACACAGAATAATTGAGAAAAACAAAACAAAGACAAATATGATGTAATGAGATGCTGATCTTTGTGGGCAGAAAGTGATCCAGTATTGGTCACAATTTCGTTAAAAGGGACATTGTGTGATTACAGGACACGAGAAACATCAAGAATCAGAAGCACTGGTGG
Source organism: Carapus acus (assembly GCA_900312935.1). Classification (NCBI taxonomy): domain Eukaryota; kingdom Metazoa; phylum Chordata; class Actinopteri; order Ophidiiformes; family Carapidae; genus Carapus; species Carapus acus. The sequence continues at coordinate 969 of OMPJ01039445.1, read as the reverse complement.
TGAAGAGGAAGAGCACTGGTTCACCGATCTGTGCGTGTGTGTGCTTGCATGTGTTAGAGTGTGTTCTTGTGCAAATACTTCTATCTACTTAAATACACATATTCCTCTGGATGCAGACACATCGCTCTGTCAGAATCCCCGTTCGATCACTTAAGATAAGTGGAAAACATGATGACTGAGAGATAGGAAGTGGATTTGTTCCGTCAGAACTAGGGGTGTAACGGTATGAGAAAATCACGGTTCGGTACGTACTCGGTACAGGGGGGTCACGGTTCGGTACATTTTCGGTACAGTATGGGAACAAAATGCAAAACCATTTTCTTCCACAGCGTGTTGTTTATTTAACCAAAACTTGTCAATATACAAGCGGAAATCGTAGATAAATTCAAAGTGCTGCTTGGTACCATTAAGTTAAATTAAATATCCTCAAATGGTTATCAATGTTATAAATTAAGATATTAGAATTGAAAATAATAAATTCCTTTCAAACACTAAACAAAAAAATCCACAAGTGCAGCACTCAGCTCCAGAATTCTAGTGTTACAGTATTCAATTTTACTCAATCTTCATATTTTTTGCCAAGAAAAATCAGTTGCCCGATCGGAATTGTGATTGAAAGGATGCTTGAGCGCAGATAACAGTGGCGTTTGCGCTACGGGGGCTTTCTTTCTTGTCCTGGTATCTTAGCACTTGGGTGGTGCCGTCTCAGGTGAGTGAGCTGTTTGAAGTGTTGCACGAAACATAGCCGACCTAGTAAAACAATGACGACATACCACCTTCGTTTTATCCACTTGTTTTTTTCCGTCGCAGGTTTTCACTGGAAACCAAAGTGCTCCCAAACGGGTGATCTTAACGGCAGGGGAGGATTTTCTAGCTCCGGTTGGTCGCTAGCTTCAGCCATAATGTCCAAATTAAATCAGATAGTTAATTTTACAACAGACGCGTGGACCTCGCAATACTGTTTTGAAG
>OMPJ01039443.1:0-16454 GCA_900312935.1 Carapus acus | reverse complement strand
TTTCACTGGGAAACCAAAGTGCTCCCAAACGGGTGATCTTAACGACAGGGGAGGATTTTCTAGCTCCGGTTGGTCGCTAGCTTCAGCCATTATGTTCGAATTAAATCAGATAGTTAATTTAACAACAGACGCATGGACCTCGCAAAACTGTTCTGAAGAGTGCAGGAAATTGGTTGATTCGAAATTTGATTGGTTCGCCGTGCGACGTCACCTCCACATGGTCACAAGCGCACGAATCAGGAAAGAGTTTCTTAATAACAATGAAAACGCCTCCCCTTTACTACTCCAATCACGTACAGGTCTCTAATGAATATTAAGTAGCCACATATGACAGGCACAGAACAGGCGCAGCACGTCTCTAGGTCTGTGATTGCTGCATATAAAAACAAATAATCGGACTGTATTCGTTCGGTACAGCACTGTACCGTTCCGAAGGTCGAGAGACCTGTACGTGGAAGAAAATGGTTTTGCATTTTGTTCCCATACTGCACCGAAAATGTACCGAACCGTGATACCGAACCGTGATACCGAACGGTTGCAGAACCGAACGTACCGAAGACGTACCGTTACACCCCTAAAAATAAGGTGCCACTCAATTCATTTGCGCTTTAATCCTCCATCCAGCAGACAGAATGTAACAATAGTAATATTGTGAAAGGTACAGTGACCTGCTTGCTTTAAGTAATCATTCACTGCGGGCGTCACTCAGCTTTTATTGTTGCCAAAGTCATCGCATCATTACGGTGAAAGGCAAATGTCCCAGCAGACTGATTTAATGTCTATATTGAATGACCAAGCAACGATCGATATGATGTCAAGAAATTAAAGCTGTGACGTTTATTGTGATGGATTACACCGCTCAAATTTCCAGACCCAAGATTTTCCCTTGTGTAGTGCTATTGCAGAACTAGGCTACTTCCACAAAATAAAAAAGGCCTCTGCTAATGTCAGAAGAAATGATGGCGTTTCGATGAAATAAAATGTTCACCTTCTGGGCAAAAGACTTGTGATACACCATTTCATGCAGGATAGGCCATTTATTTTAGAAATCAGGATAACCCCGCCGCCCCCTTTCCCCTCAATCTCCACCTATTCGGTTAAATGGCGCTAGACCGAAATAACAGGAAACCAGCGCAATCCAATCAGAGACGGAGGTGATTGTTCGATCGATGGAAGCCATTGTTCAATCAAGCACAGACAGGACGCTCCCAAGAATGAACCGCAACATCAGCAGAAAAAAAAAAAAAAAAGAAAGAAATCTGTCTTGGCACTTCAAATCAAGAAACGTTAAGAAACACTTAAACATCATCGCATGGGGTTTTGTTAGAAATGCATTAGCCATGTGAAATACCCACACGCTCCATGTTGATTGCACGGTAGGACGACATGGCTCAGGGAGCAGACCAGACATGTCGAACTCGAGGCCCGTGGACCACATCTGGCCTGCAGTGCAATTATATCTGCATCATGGCGCAGCAGCATGTTGCACCCTCACAACAGACCATACGATGCACTGTGACATCTGCAGCGGCGGTCAAGACCTGTACACGCCACTCCTCTCTGCTGCTGAAATTAGCACCAATCAGCACATATACACAGATATTAAACTAACCCTCAAAAGAAAGCGTGGATTTGAAGACTTTAAAAGCAGATGAGAGGCAGAGGAAATGTTCATTGACACGCAGTAAACCTCACTTAAATATGGTGGCAACAGCGTTATTGTTGCTTTTTTTCCCATATCAGAATCAGAAAATGAGTTTTACCTTGAAATCATTGGTTTGACCTAAGTGCAAATTATTGGGGCTGCTATATATAATACCATCTCGCTGGAGGGCATTTTGAATGAAATTACAATGTATATTTTGAATTGGTATGCAGATAATCAATTCTAGTTGTCAGTTCTAACTTAAATTTCAGAATAAAACATTGTAAAATTTCAATGTAATCCTACTCTTCCCACATCTTTGACCATGTTTTGAGTTTTGGCCTGTTATGTGAATGATTGGCACAATAGATACCAGCACAGTGAATTCAAAAGCTCACTTCCATTCAAGGCAGTGACACAAGGCTTATTATTTCATCTCTTTTCGAGATAATCTATTTTGTTAGTTACAGCAATAGTATGCTACTTGTTGTCCACGCTATGCACCTTGTGCTAAAATACTTTTTCCAATGGGTGTGCAGTCAAATGTGCTTGTGTCTGCACATACGTGTGTCTGCCTACGCTCAAACACATTTAAGAATGTTTTCTCATCATTTTAATGCGTCAAAATAATTCGAAGAACACCCTTTTTCCATGACTACACTCAAAGCATGCAGTGCAACCTGACAATGTGCACCTATTCTTAGTGTATATGTGCACAATACACCTATTTATACTGACATAGTCATCAGTATTATTTTCCTCATTCCGCTCATAAGCGCGAGTCACCTCGTGAAAGTATTTCTTTGTGCACCCCCAATGTATACCAAGTATTCACCACTCCACACACCTTTGTCCTTGTGTACCTTGCACTTTTCTTACTCCTTTTTTCTGTCTCTATGCTGGTCATGCACCTTAGGACGGGCTATACGCAATCTCGTTGTTCGTTGTCCTTGTTCTACAAAGCATCTACAAAGTGTGAGTCCTAAGACCCACTGATGGTGAGGAGAAACCCAGCAAGTTTGGCATGCATGAGAAGTTGCTTCACACAATGTGTGCCCAATTTTAAGAGGTAGACAGAATTTTAACGCATGGAAGTGCCCAATAATGGAACACGCTCCACAATCCATTAGCTCACAGAAGCAATTCATCCAAAAATCCAACACTCTCTCCCCAAGGCCAGTCTATGCTATTTGTCTGATGGCATCATGGCCTCTCTAATCCCTGCTGTAAAAACAGGAGATATTGCTGAAACATAACCTTCTAAAGCTGTCCCGCTGCTACAATGTCATAATAATAAGTATTCTTCTCTCAACTACTACTTAACGAATTGAAAATCTGTTCAATCTCCTTTTATGGTAGACACTACATGTCACACTGAGGAGATAAATCACACACATACTAGAGCATTTCCTTCCACCTCCATTAAGAAATGGCCCTTGAAGCATCAATTTTCAGTTCCTGCTCAGATTCAGCACAGGACATACCCTGGTTTTAGAGACTGACAATCTTATTACTGACATCCCACTTAGTAGTTTTCCCCCCTTCCTATTTACAGGAAGTCCTCATGACACTCAAGAGTCAATTTGTCAGAACATATCGATCCAAGCACAACTTGTGCTGGGAGCAAAATAGATGATTAAGGTACTTTCTACATGTCTTATTTTATGTTGTAATATACTATACAAGTTACTGGGGAAAAAGGCATTCATCTCACCATCATTTGAGGGACATTGCCAACTTAATAAGGTAAATAGTGCAGTGTGCAATGTTTTTGTTCTTTTGTAATAACAGTTGATTGATTGGTTGAATCGGACATTCATGATCAGACAAGTGCACAACCTCTTGAGCCAAGAGAGAGGTATCACTGCCCTCTTTTTGCAACAAACAGGGCACTCTTTGAGACCTTTGACTGATGAATGCATTGCTATCCATTATACAGCTACCTCCATCTCTTCATGTCACCTTTCTTCGTGGAGGTGCAGTGGCCTCCCTCCTTTAACTTAGGAGGGAGGTCATTTGTATCGAGTGCATTGCTCAAGGGTACTTAACTGAGAATCAAATTAGCAACTCTCCAATGGATGGCAGCAACTCTTGACCAACGATGCACTCGATTCGGGGTGAGATTAACATCTGCAGCATCCTAATCTACCATCACCCTCTCATTTCTGTATCGAATGAAACAGGGCAGCTTTGTGCTTACCTAATTTGGCTCGGGACTCCTCAAGTGTTTGGATTTGGTTCTCGAGGAGGAGCATCGCCACTCCGAAGGCCAACACAGCCAGAAGATGAAACTTTGGCGGCATCATGATCCGTAACAGCCCCATCAAACACAGGGCTGGAACATGCCGCAGCGGCTCCTCAACTCCGGCACACTGCCTCACCCAGTCCGCTTACACGCGACAGGTCGGTCCGCTATTTCTCGCCTACTTAAAATAATTTCCCTATTAGTATTTTGACTGTATATACCACATCAACTGCTGTGTAAATATCTGAATTTGTGCGTCGAGCTGACGAAAACTTGACGAGATCAGCTTCACTTGCTAACTTTAGCTAGCATCATCTTCATTGAAAAAGCTGTCCTGTGGCATTAGCTGGTTAGCAGTCTGCATTTTGAATCCGGTGTTATCTATCGACAAGTTAATTTGTGCGTTTAGGCAGTCAAGTTTTAATGTTACTTTAAGCTCTGAGAAAAAACGTTGACGTGAGTGCCACACAGAATTAGGGGACAGCGATTAGAGAGGCGTTTATGTCGTCTTTGAACTGGCTCGTTCTTCTTCTTGATGTTTACAATCGACTCCCAAACAGAAATATTAATGGCGCACAGCGTCACCTGCTGTTTCGGAGTAATAGATATCCGATTTTTCAACAGAGACAAACACCAAATTTGCCTAGCCCAGACATGGGCACGTGAACTTGAAAACAATTCAAACATCACATTCTTGGTGGAGGAAACTGAAATACTAAAACAAAATACGGGATTACATATATATTAAGATTAGTTTACATTCCATTTGGCTTATAAAGGTCAGTAAAAATATGTGACATCGTTCAACAGAAATCACACAAAAACATCAGGAACACATGAGTAAATGTATACCCTATTAGTATTTGTATGAAGTAGTAATCGTAATTACTATTCTATTCTATTTGTGACAGATTTATTTTCATGTAAGCATGAAGGTTAATGTCTGTTTTGCACGTTTTAGGTACTTTGTCATGCATGGATGTTTGTTTCACTACCCCACTGGCTGCAGCATCCTTTGTTTATTTAGCCCTTTGTTCATCTCCACACTCACTTGTACTCTTCAATTCTACAACCACACTCTCATGACTGATGCAACAGATATGTACATTTCATACCACACCTCTTTTTTGTAGCTTTATATGTCCCTAAAGATTTACCGATATTGTTTTGTTCACCGTTTTGCTCTGTGTTTTGTGCTTTTCCATGCATTACCATCTTGATAATTACGGCAGTCAGTTTTAAGATATCTCAAGTTTTTTTGACAGGTTTGTCGACTGATGTTCATCCATTGAAAAGAGTTGGAGAAAGCCACAACTTCACAACAAACAATGATTTCCACGCTCATGTACCTTTCTTAATCAAATGGTGACAAGGTAGTTGTGATACATCACAGTATGGCAGGATAATAAATAATCAAACAGTTTTCATATTTGACTTTTGTTCACCATTTGCACTGATGTTGTACAATGTTTTCATTAGAGATTGCAGAGGTCTGAAAGACAAGTAAGCCAGACAGCACATGGGTACATGTGAGCACTAAGTGCTGTTTCTGTCCATAAAGATTAAAGATGCCTGAGGGGTAGTAAGCGCTAAGATCATTTACATTTACTCTGCCTTGCACTTCATCCCAAACTCCACCTACAGCTAATGAAAGACCCCAAGCTCTCCACCCAGCTGAAATGAAGCAGATGATCGATCTGAGCCCGTTGGACTTCTCATCACAAAACCAGGTGGTGGTGGTGGCCCACAGGCCTTTAGAACATTCTGGAAATTTAGGCCAGATGTTCAAACTGTCCCGATCATCTTGCACATCATGCCAACCATTAGCAAAGAGATTGGATGTTAATGCTCTCTCAAGAAGACGATGCAGCAAATTTCTGAGAAATTGACGCTGTAAGCTTTCTGACTGGTTTGTGATTCTTTCTTTCTTGCCTCATGGGCCTCAACAAGACAAATGTGTGAGAAGACGCCAGCTGCTGCGGTAAAGCTGTGACGCTTCCAGCTAAAGTCAATTAAATCTGTTTACTATGTAATACGGGGACCTCAAAATGAATTAGGTACAACAATACATTTGTGGATTTTAATGACTGCAGCATAGTCTCTCGTGTGCAAATGTGTTGGTGACAGATGGTAGCGTGTAAAGTTCAATTTTGAGGTTCAGGAATATTAACAGTCATCTATCTAGTGAATTTCCTAATAGTTGTAATAACAACACAGCCAAGAAAACACAATGTTTTTGGTTCAGGAGGGCTGAGGACGGGCTCAGTTCTGAGTATGCGTGTGTGTTTGTGTGTGTGCGTGTGCGTGTGCGTGTGTGTGTGTGTGTTTTCTCCAGCTTTCTGTCGATCACATATTCAGAATTTAGATATTTTGATTTTTTTTTATCATTTCTCAATTCAAAATTGATGGATTTTTGGACTTTTTAAAGCAACATCTGAGCTGAGCCGAGCTGAGCCGTATTGATGTTGCGCTGTGTGACACCGTTAAAATGTTTCAACACTTTTACTCAATGCATACACTTTTCTTCGTCTTGTTGGTGGATAGAACCTGTGTGTAACATGTTAAGTCTCGTTGATTTATCTCAAATAACAGTGAAAGGGCACTGGGTGAGACAGTACTCGCTCTAGTAGTAGCAAGTACTCTTGCGACAAGGTGCGGGTAAGGATGTCCGATATTGGCTTTTTTTGCCGATTTCCGATATGCCGATATTGTCCAACTCCCATTTTACCGATATCGATATCAGTCGATACCGATATGACTGCCGGTAAACGCTTCAGGAGCGCATATTTTGGTGTGCCTATTTTGGTGTAACGCACGCATTATTTTATTTTTATCGGTTTTTATATAATCGGTTATAAAGCAAAAGATCCGATACCGATATTATATTTTTATGCTAATATCTCAAGGTGCGGGGCTCCGTACCCCGTACGCCCCATCGTGAGCTCAGATGTTCTTCGCCAAACTGCTCAGCAGCAGAGTAATTGACAACGAGTGGGCTACAATCAGGTTGAGCGATACTTTGATTTTTCCCTGTCACCCCACTTGACTTTCAGAATGGGAGATTATACAGAATATGCACGCTGATGCATTTCTTCAAACGTGGAGTCTTAAGACTCATAAAGTCTGTACTCTTTTAAAACTGAGGGAAGACAATGAACAAAGAATTTTGTACAGAAAAATCAGCACATGGACTTCATGTGTAAGTAAAAGAAAATCAGAAATTTGGATAATACTATATTGTACAATATGAAACAAATTATATGGGAAAGAATGTGTCACGGTTTGTGTGTATGTGTAAAGAGAGCTGATTTAAGATATTCAATATTCAAGATATTCAAGATAGGAAGCCTAACCTTCTAACAGCTGCCAATCAGATTGTAAATAAGCTGCCGTGTTGGGTCAATGTATTTGTAAATCAGATTCTGAAAGAGTCAGACCCTCACTGAACGACACTGTTGTACTGTCAAGGTAGCAGAGCCCTTATGGCCCTGAATTGGACTACACTGGTACAGAAAATTATCTGTACCAGCGTAGTCAGCAGCAGCAGCAGCAGCAGCAGCAGCACTGCCTTGGACTTAATGGAACACTCAATGTTCTTAGTTGACGGATTGAACGCATACTGATATTTACACATTTGAATAAAAAAAATACAGCAATATATGAATTTCACTGCCTGTGAACAATAGAGATTGAGGTGAAATCCTTTTGGTCTGGGGTGTTTGCGCTCATTAGTATTTTCGGACGCCTGAACTGCTCTCAAATTGACTAGGCTTGAGTCACCCCCCTTCATTTGGTTTGAAAGGGGAAAATAGTATATCGTCCACTGGGTGGCGCCAGAGTCTTAAGTGTGAAATTTAAGACCTTCTGATTCCACTGATGGGAATCAGCTTTTTCAACTGGATCTTAACTTGCCTCAGCATAATTTCAGTGGGGTGAATATCTGTACATACAGAGGTCCCTTCTTATTGCACAAAAAGATCTGCAAATGTTGTTCCCGTGACACTGAAAAGGTTTAACAATGTATTGAGGAAAATGCAGGATCAGAACTATTATTATTCCTGTTATTGTTATTGTTGTATTTCTCTAATTGTAATGACTAATATCGCTGTGAAGTTGTGATTTGAAAGTAATCATGAGATGCATAAGTGACAAGGCCACAATGAACAACTTAAGATATTAAAAAAAGGAAAGGTTTTATTGCAAGTGAAAAATACACAGAAAATTATTGCATGAGCGGGGATCTCCCTAAGATCCATTAAGTACACTTGAGACTTCATGTCAAGTAATCCTACAAACAAAGAAAATTACAAAATACCCTCTGCCCATTAATGGGAGCTAAAGCAGCTACCAAAACAAAACATTCAGAACACTGCAGAGATACTGTAAATAATTTGCAATCAAACCACGGTGTTCCTCTGAGGCGCCTCTTTAGGAGCCTCCCCTGCCCTTCTCTACACATAGTCAAACTTCTGGTTGGACCTGGCATCTGCACTCTGAGCCCTGTAGGAATCATTGTAGCTTTGCTGGGGTCTGGTGTCGGTCCTGTAGATGGCGTGTTGCGAGGCAGCTTTGTACGGCATTCCATCATATCTAAAACAAAATTAAGAAAAACATATAAAAATCTGAAGGTCTCTGATGGTACAAGTGTGTCATCCCAATTTGTCTTTCCTTGAATATGGAGGACTTTTTCTCTTCAAAAGAATATATTTTTTATTTGTATTTGCAAAACTTAATTGTGTGTACTTGTTTATAAATGCTTTGGCAGAGAGGCAGATTGAAATTTGTGGCAGAGGAAGTATTTTTTTTCATGTTTTGGTTCAATGTTCTTTGTTTTACAACAGATATCTTTTGCTCTGCCTTTAGATATTGTGGTATTCTCTTTGTTCATGTTAATTTTCAAATATCAGTAAACAACGCCTCTGAAACATTTCACCTTGCCAACATTCCATCTTGTTTGACAATACAAAAAATCTTTGTGATTTTGATCCTGGAATAACTGTGATGAAATCAAAATTTGGACGCACCGTTTCTGGTCTTCTGAAACCATCCCTCGACAGGCCAGACACATCATAATGCCTCCAATGAATAAGAGAGCCGCACCAATCCAGCCAACAAAAAGTGCAGGTCCAAAGGTGTACCTAAAACAGGACAAACACTTCAGTGTCAAATTAACTCCTCAGCATTCAACCGTCTGCAATGGAACCCTGTCATCACCTTGGAGTCAGGCCGCTCGAAAGTCCACCAATGCCACCGCCTCCTCCAAACATACCATAGCCATTATCTGTGTAGACGGTGAATCGGAAGCTTTGCACAATCAAGTTGGCAAAGGCCGACACCCCAGCAATACCACAGACACCTGAAAAATCAGAAGGTGGATCCACACTTTGAAATTCATACAGCGTAAATTTGAAAAAATGCCTTTAAATGCGACAAGGTACCATTTCGAAATCCAAACAAACTGCACCTGCGAGGAGAAACATGATCCCGGCTGTAAGAGTCATCGTGGCCTTAAGGTTGTCCTCCATACTTCCCATTTTCAAGCATTTCAATGCAAATATGGCGATCAGACATCCGATTGCGGCCAGAACGATGCCAACAATCATCAAGGCTCTTACAGCCTGAAGCAGGGCTGGAAGAGAAGCAATCTGGATGATTTATTTATCAAAACACCACAAGATGCACATTGTGCTGTACACTGACGATTTTTGGACGAAGGTTAAATAACCAAAATATGATAAACAGGCGTCAGACCTAAAACCAGTTATTCTGAAGTTGTTCCTGATCCATTAGATTCTCACTATCTCTTACCGGGCAGTCCGAGTATGGTAAAATAAGGCCTGCACTGTGTTGTACCGTACGATGTTCCAACGCACGAGTTCCACAGGCCAGAGTAAGTGAAAAAATTTGTCACCACTTGGGTAGAACGGTCTTGCAAGCTCCACATGTCCATTGCCGTTGCTGCACATATCAAGAATTCCCCCAGCGCGGACAACATCCATCCTAACAACTGGATCATTGAGGCGGCCATTTTCTCGCTCAAAGGATGTAGAAACCGATATGAGGGCGACCAGAAAATGGCAGCGCCTCTTTGTGCTTATCATTATGTATGGTTCAAGAGGGAACAGTCCTTATCAGATATTTACCTGAAAGGACATGACGCCTTGTGACAGTCTTTTTGCAACAAAGGGTGTGGTTTGGCCCTACACTCCTACTATTCATGCTTTTTAGGGGGTCACATCGAAAATAAAACACTGATCTTGACTTTCATTGGGCAACCTCCACTCAAAGACTGTAAACAAAGACAGAAAACAAGGCAAAATCTGCCTTATATCATCACCAGCTTTTACGTGGCATCTATCCATTAGACGAAAAAGTGTCATTGACCATAAAATACACTACATGGGAAGACGTTTTCCCTCTTAGGAGAAGAAATATAACCTCCTCCTTCAGATTCTAATGTATCTACTAAGAAGAACAAAGAAGAAAGACCTACCTGGCAGTCCCAAAATGGTAAAATAAGGTCGGCACTCTGTGAAGCCCGAGCTCTCCCTTACACAGGACCTCCACAGGCCAGAGTAGGAGAACACAGCGGTCACCGGGCTGTCGAACAGGTCCTGAGTGGACCACTCATCCATCCCCGTGGCTGCAATTATCCCTGCCAGCCCTAACACACTCAGGAGCAAGCCCATCACCTGGCAGAGCGTGGCTGCCATGGTATAGGCTGGAGTTTGAGTTTACGTGGAGGAGAAAGACTTCAAAGCTTACCTAGCTCCCTTCACTGCCGTGCGTACGTGTATATGTGTGCGCGATTGTGTGTGTGCAAGCGCGGCAGAGATGAAGTCGAGAAGGACTTCACCAATGACCCTGATTGTTTGCACACGGCCCAGACCTTTTCTACAGGTTGGGAGGAGTGAGTTGGTATCGGGTTTGAAACTTTTTAGTTTCTTGTGTAGTTTGGGGCCAGCGTGTGAGTGGGTTTCTTTTCTTTTCCTTTTTTTTTTTTTTTTTTGGGCGATTGGGTTATCTGAGGTCACCTTTTGGTTCGACATTTAGGCGACCGTTGCGCTTTAATGCTTTAAATGTTGACAGTTGCGGTCAACAGCAAGAGAAAAGATGATGCTTAACATTGATATATTTTGGTGCCATATGATTGATCATATATGTGATGTGATAAGATCATATAACTATATACTGAATAACAAATCAAAAATGTGTTGTGAGGAATATGAATATCTGGAATATGAAAATATTTACAACCCTTCCTTTGAAAGATTTTGAAGTATAACAACCCAAGTTATTGCAAAAACTCATTGATTTTAATTGGGGTAATTTTTGACCCCACTCGTGAAGAGTGTAGGTATTGGTAGTTTTGCATCCAAGGATTAATTCCTTTTTCCTTTTAGTATTAAGCCTCTAGCCGACTTCCAATAAAGCTCAACAGTGATCTTTATGTTTTCAATGATAAAGAAATGACTATAGACATAAAGACAGGGAGCTAAATGAGAGCCCCACATTGTTTGGGATGAAGATTGCTTATTTTCAAAACCTTGTTTGACGCTGGGAGGTGTGGCACAGTCAACCTGTGACGAGGGGGCGTCAAAACCTAGATACTAGCCAAGCGAGCTGTTTTTCAGATTGTTCATTCGTGTTTTTCACGACAAATTCCACATGCAGTAAGACTATAAAAATACTGTTGTACTCAGTAAATTGTGGTCAGGGGAGGCAGGAGAGGCTGTGCCTCATTTGGCATAAGGGAAAATAAAAAATTATCTTAATGATTAATCTTATCCAATGATTCGCACTTAAAAGTACTTTTATACACAACCCCTTAACTGCTGCCATTCAAATGGTAAATAAGATACTCTCTAGGAATTATATGTTTGTAAATTTGATTGCCTCTCATTGTCAGTGCCTCTCCGGCCATGAACCTCACCGCACGTCACTGTAACTATAATAACAACTGTCCCTTGTCCTTTTTTTGATTTAGACCATTTGCACCGTTTTGCCTAGGTGTTTTGGCCACACGGTGTTTTAATTTTACCCGATGACATACATCACTGATGGAGTCGGCACACTGAATCATTGTGCCAACATCGGCCAAGCCAGCAAAAGTAAACACAGATATGATTGTAGGGAACTGAAACCAATTTGCGTGGGCCCGATACGTCGGGGTCAAAATGCGAGACACTGATGCTTAATCGAAACTGGGCCGTGCCTATAATTTGTAAGAAAACAGCCTGTGTCTGTGTGAGTGAATGTACTTGTTGGTATGCCTTAGCGCCTAGCTTTTTCTTTTGATCAGATTGTCTTTATTTCAAATTCTATTTAAGTGTCAGAACAAGCTAATGGTGACACAAGGCGAATTTCTGATACTTTCCTCATCTCCTTTATAAAGAAGTAATGGAAACTTCAACAACAACAGGCTGACATTAGCTCAGAGCGTCACACGTCTCCAGAATGCCACAGGTTTGACTCCAGGCTCAACTCAAAGTGGAGAAAGCACTTGAGCAAGACATCAGGATGATAAGTTGTTTGCAATAAAAGTCATTCATTGCACAAAAATACAAATACAGATACACACCTCCTGAAAGTTTGAGATTGCAAAACTAAACAGAACGCCACACATGTGATGAGGCACACATGAACATTCACTGTTGGGTGTGATCGAAATGTTATTCACCTCATGTTAGACAAGATTTAACTGAGAATACCGGGTACAAATAACGTTTACACTTCACATTCCACAATTTTGGAGGGCCATATTTTCATTTCTGTATATATTATATGCCAACAGCAAATCCACAACATTTTATTTTGATTTTCGAGGTTTTAGGTGACTGAAATTCTATATAAACAAGATAGATAGATAGATAGATAGATAGATAGATAGATAGATAGATAGATAGATAGATGATCTATATACAGAAGAAATATAAACACACAATATAGACAGTACTGTATACATATTGGTATGAATAACGATATGAATAGCGATATGAATAGTAATAGCAGCACTGATGGGGTGGGAATGTTAGGAAGCTGACTGGAGTAAATGTAAATGCCTAACTCTGACCGGAGTGTTATATAATATGATATAATCACACCCAAAAGCTTGGGTGTAATTTGTAACACCCAGAACTTCAACTTGATCTTGAACTTGAATTATAACCACTGCCCATTTGCTCCTGGGACATATATGAAACTTTGTTCAGAAACATAACATGAATACAAAAGCAATCATAGCGTTTATGCCTCAGGTCACCGTAACACTTTAATGATATACGAAAAGGAAGTAATGACTTCAGCCGTTTTAAAATTTGGTTGAAACAAAGACCTGGTCTCAGTTGCCAAACAGAGAGTTCATTTTGAAAATCTGTAACGTGGACCCACCCACTCTTGCTCTCACTTGCTCACACACACACACGCACGCACACACACGCACACATACACGCACACACGCACCGCACCCACCCACGTGGGCGCGCGCACACACACACACACACACACACACACACACACAAACAGACTATTTGATTTCCCCAGTATGTCAACAAACTTCCCAGTAGCACACTTGCTGCCAAGCTAATGGTTTTGTTTGTGTAGCCTGCAAAGTGTTTAATATGAGCAGGACAAACCTTGAGCAAATAATATTTCTAACATCATATGGACCTGCTTATCACCAAAAACATGGTCGAACCAGTGCTTTCACATGCATTTATTCACATACACATTCACCGATCAGTAAGGAAGCCCAATCTTTGGAATATTGCAAAGCTGGATATAGACTGAGGGGTGAGAATCTGGAACTCTGAGTTGGAGAAAGTTTGAAAGAAAATTTCAAACCAACTTTGATTTTCAACTTCGGTCAGGAGTTCCATTACCACTCGGGCTACAATAAGAAAACACTAGATGTCAGATGTGCTGAAATGATGAAAGGATGTCTCGGAAAATGGTAGAAAAATGCCCCCATTTACTTTCTTCCACCTTTGGACTTCTAAATGGATTTTATACTGTAATGAGTGTGTTGGACCACTATTTACACTAGAGGGCAGAGTGAGCGCAGAGAATAGCATGAGTGGGCTCAGCAGGAGGGAGAAAAATTGCTGCCTGTGTGATAAGAGGGCCTTTGACAGAAAAGGCCGGGAGTGGATGTGACATTTCTCTGAGGACATCAGGAACTTTTACAGAATGCAAACAGGTCAGGTAGAAGATAATCAGGGCTTTCAAGACATATTTCCCTCTGAGAAGGTGCATATGAATACAATCGCTGCAAATTAGCAACATTCTAGCACCAGGATAAAAACGCTATCCTTTGTGCCTCATCTGCACCAACTCAACGCAGTAGCTTAGTGATAAATAAGTTGCGAGTTATTGTGCTTTCACTCACGCCGCACCAAACAATAAGCGTACCAGCTAAGCAGGGTCCGGGAGATGAATGCGACACGGGCGAATCTGTTATGTCTTGAAGAATGAGAGAAAACTTCAAAAATCCCGGAGCAATTAACCAATCACGGTCCAGCAGGACAGCGTGACAGAGTGCACACATCATTGGTCGACAGGCGCGCATCCGTTATGCTTTCACTGGGGCGAGATCTAAATTAGAGAGCCAATTAACTCTGCTAATAGCCCTCTCCTATTTAATCTGGAAGACAATGGGGATTGAAGGAGAAGCATTTTACAATATCCTCTTTCTGCCACGATTCTGAGGGTCTGCGTTTGCCTCCTTGTTTTCACTTCAATTAGCCCAGTGCTTTCTATGATTAAGTACCTATAATTATTTTTCAATTAAGGCTTTGATCGGGTGTGTACTGTATACAGCTCCTTAGCGTGGCAGAGAGAATAAGGATGAAGCAGTGAATTTGTTCCTTTCTGTGTTGTGTTGATGAGGGTTGCAAGCCAGATTAAGCTCGCTGAGCTGCCGGGAGAGAAGCGATGCCACAAAACTTGATCAAGTCTTTTGCTGGATTTTCTGGGTTTTGGTGGAACCAAACTGGGATTTTACTCACATCTCTCCTCAACTGGAACAAGGACACCAATGTGTATTTGCATCCATCTCATCCGTTTGTGAACGGCTTTATCCTTTGTAATTAGCAGGCCAGGCTAAATACCCTATCGCAATTCTCAAAGGTTTATCTAAACTGAATCACTGGTTAAGTGTGTACACTGGCTCGGCATGACCCATACTTGTAGAGTGACTTAACACTCTCGTGGTGTACCTCACACAGCGAGGAAACATGCCCCAACCAGTGCACAGGGTGCTTTATAACCTTTACAGGCTATTATTGGGGGGCTTTTATTTCCTTTGTAACCTGAGCTGGTAAGCGCATCAAAAAGGAGCGACTCAGTGGTTCAAGTGACAATCTAGGTTAATTATCTTAGCTGCCCGGATTAGAGAAAATTGCCAAAATTTGAACCCTCAGGGCCACGGAGAGGTAGAACATACTGCACTTTGCAGGTGCAGCATGCCCAGTGTCTTTTCTTGTCTATCAACTTAGATATCTGAGCTTATACAATCTGTGAATTACATTTAGTGATTCAGATTTTACATTGACCCAAGGCAGATCAGGGAGGCTGCTGATGTCAAGTATTCCAGTTATCATATGTCCACAGATGTTCAAATGCAGCCAATTATAGTCCGCAGCATAATTCAAGAGCAGTGAGTACCAATTACCTGCCTGAGTTCTGCCCTGTTTATACTGCAAACCAACGGAAAACAAAGGATAAGATGAAAGCAGTTGAAATATGAGACACATATGAAATCACAGTGTTATTTCTGACAAAAACAAACATCTACGTACAGACTCACACAAAGCAATCATCTCCCCACAGGCCGATATTGTCTTTTTTTGCTCATGCTGTATATATATATATAACTTAAATCTTTTTTTAAAAAGGTTAGAGAGGGGAACAATAAGAAGTAGTAGAGAAAGAAACATGCGAATCACATATAGCATTGCATTTATGATTTAATAATAACACATTGTCCACCTCTTATGTACTCTCGTGGATTTAAAATATCATCAAGGAGTCACACATGGCAATCACAAACAGATAAAAGTTGAGCATTTAAAAGTTATGACATAAGAGTGGAATTACATTAGGCCATCCTCTTGCATTGGGCCCTCTGGAGTCTTTAGAGCTTGCAGGGATGAGAAAAAGGAGTCCGCTGAGAGGCTTCTAATTAACTCCTTTACTGTAATTAAAACACTTGAGTCTCTTATGGGTGTCAGACGCCTAATGAGTTGTGACATTTTAGAGGCTCTGCAATTCAACAAAAAAAAAAAAAAATGGTTTGGTCGGCGTGCAACCGACCCAGAGTACGCGCACGAGTACTCGGACAATTCTGGATCGTGCAAAGCAGGCGCACAACTCATGCAGAGGGTGAAGAGGGGAAAAAAAAGGAAAGATAGAAAGGGAAGAATGAGGGAAGATGGGACGCTTTCATTGCCATAGAAAGGCGGAGAGCGAAGGAAATAATGAAATATTAGGGCTTTGTGGGGAAAAATAGGAAAATAAAAATGGGAGGTGCAGGTAGTGGTGCAATTGGGAGGGATATGAGGGGTT